>WBNM01021500.1:15873-66016 GCA_013399055.1 Ramphastos sulfuratus | reverse complement strand
GTGATATTGTGTGATACTGTGAACTGTGAATCAGTGAGATCACCCCCAACACAAGAGGGACATAGACCTGCTGGAGCAGGTTCAGAAGAGAGTCACAAAGATGATAAAAGGGCTGGAGCACCTCTCCTATGAAGACAGGCTATGAGAGTTAGGGCTGTTCAGCCTGGAGAAGAGAAGATTATGGGGAGACCTTATAGCTGCATTTAATTCTCTGAAGGGGACCTATGGAGAGGCTGGGGAGGGACTGTTTAGAAGGGCAACTGTTTGAGACTGGAGCACGATAAATTGAGGTTGGACATTAGGAGCTTCTTTATTGTGAGAGTGTAAAACACCCGCAGGGACATGGTTGAGGTGCCACCCATGGAGACATTCCAGATGAGACCAGATGTAGCCCTGGGCAGCCTGATCTAGTTAGAGGTGTTCCCTGCTGACTGCATGGGGGTTGGACAAGATGACCTTTGAGAATCCCTTTCAACCTGCTGCAATCTGTGAATCTGTCACACTTAGGTACAAATCAGAAGCTTCTAATTTATAATCTGAATATTCATATAAAGGCTCAGTATTCTCCAAAGAGATTAAACTCAGCTGGGTCCCAGGCTCTGATATGACTGCAGAAAATGAAATGTACTGATACACAAGTGTTACAAGCTACAGAGAATGAACTCTCATCTGGCTTAGCTGAAAGCCCACAGAATAGCCCATGTACTGTCATAGGAAGTCATACTCACTTGGAGAGTGGTTTGGTTAGCTGCAAAGGAGAGTTTTAGCTTTTGGTTTTGTTTCTGGGTTTTTTTGTTTGTTTGGGGGGGGGGGTGGTTTGTTTGTTTGTTTGTTTTAATATATATAAAACTGATCTTGTCAGAGGTCAGGGACCATGGTACTTTTTAGTTTGGTGCCAGCTCTGTTTGATCAGATGTCAGGTCTCAATAGTGTCACAGAATTCTTTCAGCTGGAAAGAATCTATCCATAAATTCATGGAGTCCAACTGTCAACCTAACCCCACAATGACCATTAAATCATATCCCAAAGTGCCACGTCTACATGTTTCTCGGACTTCTCCACAGACAGTGACTCCACCACCTCTCTGAGCAGCTTGTTCCAGTATCTGACCTAATATCCAACTGGAACCTCCTCTGGAATCATTTGATGCCATTTCTTCCTACCCTGTCACTTGTTGTATGTGAGAAGAGATCAACATGCATTTCATTCCAATCTCCTTTCAGGGAGTTGTAGAATCTGATGTCTTCCCTCTGCCTCCTGTTCTGAAGACTAAACAACCCCAGTTCACTCAAGTGCTTCTTATAGACTCTTCACCAGCTTTGTTGCCCTTCTCTGGATACACTCCAGGACCAAATAGTCCTTCCTTGAGCGAGTGACTCAAAACTGAATCCCATGTTGGAGGTGTGGCCTCACCAGTGCTGAGTACAGGAACATGATCACTGTGCATGGATCTATACCATCTTTTAGGTTTCCATATAGACACACCCTATCTATTCTGCATGGTGTGATCCAAATAGTCATATTCCAAGTGCACAAGTAGATACTCACTAATATTGTTATGTAACTTGAAAGATAACATTTCATTGTGCAGGTGCCTATTGCCTTATAGGCTTTCAAGTTACAATAACGTTGCCAGAGATCTTTAAACTGATAGAATCATAGAATGGCTTGGGTTGGAAGGGACTTTAAAAACATCTAGTGCCAAATGCCCTGCCATGGGCAGGGACACCTCCCACTAGGGCAGGTTACTCAAAGCCTCGTCCAGCCTGGTTTTAAACACTTTCAGGGATGAGGTGCCCACGCCTTCTCTGGGCAACTCATTCCCATGTCTCACCACCTTCATAGTAATGTCCTCCATTCAGATTTTTAAATATCTGGCTCATTTCCTGACTCAGGAGCAGGCAACAGTAATTCAGGTACAAATGAAACTGCCAACAGGCAGCTACACTCCTCAGCCAAACACATACTCTAACTCCAGCTTTTTATTGTTACGATTTTGGTTACATAACATCAAGAAGGCATTTCAGATGTAACAGTCTGTAGGGATTATGACTGAAGTTCCTGGGTAGTTATAGCTACTCAGCCTCTGGCTCTGTGACCCCACACAAACTAAGCGGCAGTCTGCAGTGTTCTTAACTGGTATTCATTTGCATGGAGCTTACCGGGTATCATTGGGTAAAGCAGATCACAAAATCAGGTTTTCTCCTTGTCTCCTATCCCAAGGAGTGCATAAAACTATAGAAGTGTTGAGGTTTAAAGAGACCTTTGAGATCAAGTCCAAATGCTCCTTTAGAGCTCACAATCCCACCACTACTGGTAAGCCACTACCACTAAACCACATGCCTCAGCACCACATCCACACTTCCTTTAAATACATCCAGAGATGATGAACCTACCACTCCCCTGGCCAGCCTTTTCCAATACTTACGACTCTTTCTGTGAAGAAATTTTCCTAATATCTCACCTGAACCTCCTCTGGCACAACTTAAGGCTGTTTCTTCTTGTCCTGTCACTCGTGTGTGAGAAAAGACCAACTCCCACCTCACTCCAACCTCTTTTCAGGGAGTTGTAGAGAGCAATGAGGTCCCCCCTTCAGCTTCCTCTTCTCTATATGCCATGAAACATCTTTCTGAAGGTCTTTCCTAGGGACTCCAAAATGTATCAGCCCAATCGGACAAAGATATGAAAGGGGAAGTTGATACACACTGCATAGATATTTCCAGTCTTGAGACAGATAGTGAAATTCTGAAATATCACTCCAAATAAGAGTTTGTTGAGCTCTCTCCATGCGATTGAATTAATGTCCACTTCAACAAAAGACTGAGATAGAACAGGAAGTGGGTTTGTTTAGGATTAAGGGACAGAGTTAGGGATCCACAATCACTTGGATCTAACAGCCCCAAATTGCACAACAAAGCCAATATACAACTGCAAAACAATGCAGAACCTGACCTACTGCTTGAGCTGTTATCAACTTTACTTCCCCCCCGCCCCATTCCTTGTTCTCATACAAAACAAATATCTTTAGATTTTTTAATCCAGGCTCTCACTTCATATTAATCAGCAGTAGAAATGTTGGTGATCATGTTTTAAACAAACTTTTTGTTAAGAAAATTAGACCTTTTAAACAATTAAATCAACCTGTGGAAGTTTGGGCTTTTTAGTTGTGTTTTTTTTTTGTGTGTGTGTGTGTGTTTTGTTGTTTTAGTTTGCTTGTTTTTTTAATTTGTTTTTAAACATTGTTGTTTCAGATTGTTCTGCTATAGAGAGTTAAGGCCAGGCTGGATGAGGATTTGGTCCGCCTAGTCTAGTAGGAAGTGTCCTACCCATGACAGGGTGTTTGGAACTAGATTATCTTTAAGGTATTTTCTGACTCAAGCCATTCTATGATTCTATGTATTACAGTAATATTTGAGAAGGGATGTCACAATTTGAAGGGCTGCAGAAACTCACAGAATAAATCACAGAATCACAGAATTATGTGGGTTGGAAGGGACCTCTGGAGATCAAGTCCACCCCCCCCCTAAATGAACTAAATTTCCTTTATTTTTATGATACAAAAATGCTCTGGGCAATGAGAACATTTTAGCATAGCAGGATTCACATGAAAAAAGTGTTAAAGACAAAAGCCCACAAAAATCAATGAATTTTCCTGTAGCCCATCCATGTGTTAGATAAGCACATGGGAGAACATAAGCCTCATGCTCTAATTTGACACGAGCATATCTGACTGGGCAGAATATACCAAGGGAATGAGCCAATAACAGACACCGTCCTCCCCATCCTAAATCTGTACTTGTGCTTACGGTGACTTTAGATCAAATTTACACGTTTTTAGGACATATAAAAGAATAAATTAAACTGGAGCCCAGAAGACAATAGCACTGCAATAATACTACTATCCAGCTATCTTAATTTTCTCTCACTATATCTACCATCAGAGCCTCCTGAGGTGCTTTTCTTTGCTCATTTTTGTTAAGAAGTTGTTTGGGAGCTGAGATTCCAGAAAATGAGAAAGATTATTCTTGCAATGGTCTCATAGCACTGCTGGGTGAAAGCTCTGAACAGGCATACCTCTGTCCATGAAGGACACAATTGCAATCAGGCAGAGCTCCAAGGCAGCAGGAGACCTAACAGAAGGGCACACCACAGTTATTCAAGAGGGCTTTGTAAAGCTGCATTGAAGCTCAGATTGCTTTAGGACAGCAGCCAGAGACTGTGCCAGTGGGAACACCTGTTGGGTGATATAAGAATATTGATATGGTAATGGGAGGGGCCCTCTCTCCTACCTGGCATCCCTCTTAAGCTCAGGAGACACTTTCCATATATAGACACTTGGAAACAATTCACAGCTGTTAGTAAGCAGGCAGCAATGATTCACAGAATCATTATGGCTGAAAAAGACCTTCAAGACCATCAAGTCCAAGCATTATCTAACTCTGCCAGGGCCACTAGTACAATATATCATTCAGCACCATATCTAGATGGCTTTTAAATAGATCTAGGGATGGCGATTCAACCACTTTCCTGTTACAGTCTTTGAGAATCCTTTGGACACAAAGGTTTTTCCTAATGTCCAACCTAAACTTCCCCTGATGTACTTTGATGCTGTTTCCTCTTGTCCTGTCAGTCCTGACTTGTGAGAAGAGACCAGTAGCCACCTCCCCACAACCTCCTTTCAGGTAGTTGTAGAGGGTGATAAAGTCTCCCCTCAGCCTTCCTAATGAAGAATTGAGGGTGCTAGAAGGCGGCAATCAGATCCTAAACCTGACAGGAGAACCTGCTGGAGCTGCAGAGACATAGTAAGACTTTTATCCCTTTGGCCCAAATCACCTGACGTCATGATTACTTGTTTGCTGCAACCTCCCCATCACGTCACCTCTTTGGCCCCAGTCAGAGCCTCATTTTTCTTTTTTCTCCTTCTGCTGTATCAGTCTCCAGTTGAAGATCTATCTCAGCTACTACCTGGATCATTCTTCTCCTTCCTTTCACTCCATGTGAAACCTTTGCTGGTCACCCTGCAGTCAAGCCCTCTCCTCTTTCCCAACCCAGGAGCAGCTGAGGGAGCTGGAGTTGTTCAGCCTGGAGAAGAGGAGGCTCAGGGGAGACCTTATTGCTCAACGAAAGGAGGTTGTAGCCAGGTGGGGGTTGTTCTCTTCTGCCAGCCACCCAGTGACACAACAAAAGGACACAGTCTCGAACTCTGCCAGGGCAAGTTTAGGTTGGACACTAGAAAGACATTCGTCATAGAAAGAGTGATTGGCATTGGAATGGGCTGCCCGGGGATGTGGTGGAGTCACCATCCCTGGAGGTGTTTAAAAGGAAGTTGGATGAGGCACTTAATGCCATGGTTACATTATTTACAAGGGTTAGGTGATAGGCTGGACTCAAAGATATTAGAGGTCTTTTCCAACCTGTTTAATTCTGTGATTCTGTGATCTTGTAATCTTTTAGGTCCCTTCCAATGCAAACCATTGTCCCATTTGGGACAACACAAGTGAGGAGATCTTCTCAAAAGCTGAAGAGATCACAGCCGAAGAGATCACAGCCTGGGATATCAAGGCAATAGGAGCAATAGGGACTATGTGCTATGGGTAGTAGATGACAATAAATAAAAATTATAATTATAATCATAGAATTCTTGCATTTGGAAAAGACCTGTAAGACCATCGGTCAAACTGTCAAAGTAACACCACCATGGCCACTGCACCATGTCCCAAAGTGCCACATCCACAGGTTTCTTGAACACCAGCTCCTTGGGCACCCTGTTCCAATGTCTGAACATTTTCAGGAAGGAATTTTCCCTAATTTCCAATCTAAACCTCCTCTGGCACAATTTTAGGCCATTTCCTTTGTTCTATCACCCAATACTAGGAAGACGAGATCCTGACCTCCTGTCAGATAGTTGTAGAGAGCAGTGAGGTCTTCCCTCAGGCCCCTCTTCTCTAGACTAAACAATCCCAGTTATTTCAGCTGCTCTTCATAAAACCTATTCTCCAGACCCTTCACCAGCTCTGTTGCTCTAACTTCAGACAAGGTGATGGGGAGTAGAATGAGCTAACTGAAGGACTCTAGTGAATCATTGTCATTGTACTGGTTGGAACCTTGAGGTATTGGCTGGAATTTGAAAGCATCTTTACTGGGGATTGTCTTTCCTAAAACTCCTGAATCAGAGAGCAATAATACCGACACCTACATTCCTATGTGCTCAAAGGTCTTGCAATGACAGGACAAGGGGCGATGGGTTTAAACTGGAAGAGGGGAGATTTAGACTAGATGTCAGGAGGAAGTTCTTTCCAGTGAGGGTGGTGAGGCACTGGAACAGGTTGCCCAGGGAGGTTGTGGCTGCTCCCACTCTGGAGGTGTTCAAGGCCAGGTTGGACGAGGCCTTGAGTGACCTGTACTAGTGGGAGGTGCCCCTGCCTATGGCAGGGGGTTGGAACTAGATGATCCTTGAGTTCCCTTCCAACCTTACCATTCTATGATTCTATGATTCTGTGATTCTATGATTAGGTTGTGATCTTTCAGAGCTATTGAACAGTTTCAACTTCCTTTGAAATAATTGCTGACTGTCCAGTCTTTGTAGACAGTTTAGATTTTATTTTCGAGTCCTTGTAATCCACAGGAATCTGTTATTCTGTTCTGTTCTGTTATCTGGATGAAGTTAGCTGTAGGGTCTGTTAGATATTTTCAGGTATGGTTTTATACTAAGGTTATAAAGTTTCCTTAGCCTTTTGTATTTACTGATGAGGAACTGACTTGCAGCCACACCTCAGACAGCATCTACCATCAAACCTTGTTTGCAGGAGCATAACTGTAAATTTCAGGATTTCTTGACTTGTCTCCTTTCCTGGAGACTTTTAAAACCCAGCTAAACACAGGCCCATGCAACTCAATATAGGTAAACTGTCTTTAGCAAGAAGTTTGGACAAGATTTTCAGAGGTCCCTTCCAAACCCTACTATTCTGTCATTCTGTGACACACTGTAAGTTCAGAGGAAATATTCAAACAATCATGGAAATTCAGCCATAAAACTCCGTATGTCTCCACTCTTGGTTGAGTGGCCATGAAGTGTATATTGAGCCTGATGTATTGAAAGCCTGAAAACAAGATTTACTTCATGTACCAAGATCTAGGTAATGCTGAGGAGTGATTGCTTAGAAGAGCATATAGCTACAGGATGAGGGGCAATGGTTTAAAACTACAGCAGAGCAGCTATAGGTAGGGCAGTAGGAGAAAGTTTTTTACAACGAGGATGGTAAAATACCGGAACAGGTTGTGCAGGGATGTGGTTGAGAAATACAAGAGGAGACATGATGTGGCCGTGGGCAGCTTGATTTAGTTGGAGGTGTCCCTGACACCTGCTGATTGCAGGGGGATTGGACAAGATGACCTTTAAGGGTCCCTTCCTTGTGAATCTGTGGATCCAAATCGCCTAGGACGTAATGAAAGATGTTCTATTTTTCCATTTTTTCCTTCCAGATGATCCTGAAAGTCTTGGCTGGTAGAACTTCCATTGCATCACACAGCTGAAAACCTCTTACTGTGAGGAAAAATAGTTATGTCTTGCAAGGTGCTTAAAGTGTGCAGCTCTCACCTTATTCTGCAATTTTGAATTTCCTGGATAGACAAGAAATACAAAAGGGGAAAAAGAGGATTTCATGATCTGGCTAAGTCACCACAGTTCCTCATGTGAGATGTCTCTACCCAACTGTGCCTGTGACCCTGCTAGCAATGCAGCTGCAACAGTGGGGGTTGTCAGCTAGAGGGAAATTATGAATCCTGAAGTGAAAACAGGTGGAAAGCAGAATGCTAAAAACCTTGGAAACTGCTGCCAAAAATGATGAGAGTGCTTTGATCACCACTGATTTTTAACAGCAATTAAAAACAGTCAGGTGATAATGACACTCTTATCCAGTGTCTAAGAAGGAAAGCGAGCCACACCAGATCGATGAGATAACAAACCAAACTGCAATATTGCTATTGATGACTGAATTAAGACAGACATAAAACTAGATTTTTTTCCCCCCTACAAAGTGCAGTTTGCAACAGTTTTCACAAATGTCAGTAATGAGTAATATGTTTTGTGCTTCTTTTATTTGCTTCTGCTTTTTTGATTTGTTCAGAAGCTTTTGTGACACATGAAATCCCCTGGGATATATTTGCTTCCATTAGTATTTAGAGGATAGGTATGAAAGCAGGAGTGATGTTTTGTATTAGAAACCAAGAAGGATGCCACACAATTCTCATTTACTCTGGCTAACTGGCAGTCCATGGTGGGGTGTCATTCTGCACTGAGTAAGCTTCTCAGTGACAGTTCCACCTCCTCCATGTGAACCTGGCAGTTGAGCCAATTAAAAGTGCACTGAATCAGCTGTATCATGTGCTTCTAATGTATATCTTTAAATTTAATTATTATCCCTCAGGCATGATGGAGCAGCATGTACTTTGTTAATCTGGCACCAAGTAGCCGTGGACAACTTTCTTCCAGGTGACCAAGAAGGCCAACAGCAGGGAAGTGATTGTGTCCTTATACTGACCACTGGTAAGGCTGCACCTCGACTACTATGTTCAGTTTTGGGCCCCTCACTACATGAAGGACATTGAAGTCCTGGAGTGGGTCCAGAGAAAGGCACGAAACATGGAGAACAAATGTTATGAGGAGTGGCTGAGGAAATTGAGATTGTTTAGTATGGAGAAGAGGAGGCAAAGGGGAAACCTCATGGATCTCCACAATTCCCTGAAAGGAGGTGGGAGTGATGTGGAGGTTGGTCTCTTCTCCCTAGTACTGGGTGATAGAAGGAGAGGAAATGGCATGAAATTGTGCCAGGGGAGGATTAGGTTGGATATTAGGAATCATTTCTTTGATGCAAGAGATGTCAAGCATTGGACCAGGCTGCCCAGGGAGGTGGTGGAGTCATGGTCCCTGGAGGTATTCAAGAAATGTGTGGACATGGCACTTCAGGACATGATTTAATGACCATGGTGGGGTTAGTTTGATGGTTGGGCTCACTGATCTTAGAGGTCTCTTCCAGCCAAAACCAGT
This sequence comes from Ramphastos sulfuratus, assembly GCA_013399055.1. Classification (NCBI taxonomy): domain Eukaryota; kingdom Metazoa; phylum Chordata; class Aves; order Piciformes; family Ramphastidae; genus Ramphastos; species Ramphastos sulfuratus. The sequence continues at coordinate 56,970 of WBNM01021500.1, read as the reverse complement.
TTATGATTCTGTGTTATTTGAAAAAAAGAAAAGAATGCCTTGCTCAAAGAGAAACCTTTTTGAGGAAGTTTTCAGATGCCAAAGGATGTTTCAAATTATCATAGAACTGAAGAAGACCTTTAAGATCATAAAGTCCAACCATTGTCTAACTATGGTACATTCTTAATGAAGAAGTGAGTTTTGTTTTTTGTTTGTTTGTTGGGATTTTTGTTAATTTCAAAAGGCACTTTTTTTAGTGAACGCCAAACAGACACAGTGAACAAGAGACACAGATTGTATTTGCTAGAAACAATTTTCTAAGCAGATCTGTGCTAACATAAGTTGGTCCACTAACTTCACTGGTACTTTCTCAGTGCATTTTAACAGGTGTCTAGGAGCCAGGACTGCTCAGAAACTATGACAATAGCACAACTCTTATGGTGACACACTGGAACAGGTTGCCCAGGGAGGTTGTTCATGCCGCCTCCCTGGAACTGTTCAAGGTCAGGCTGGATGAGTCCTTGAACAGCCTGGTCTAGTGGGAGGTGTCACTGCACTTGTCATGGGGGTTGGAACTGGATGATCTTTAAGATCCCTTCCAAACCAAACCATTCTATGACTAGGAATGTAGGTGCACACTCAGCAGATAAACAGTGACAGCTACTGGTTTCCAGGGTGGATAGATTCCATTGCAAGGACTATAAAAAATTGAGCCAATGAATATGAGTGTCTGGATTAACTCAATTTTAAGAAAAATAATTGAATGTAGCCCCTTTTTGCATCTGTCAATTTGCAGTGTTGGTGTTTTCTCATTTGCAATAAGCCACTGTGTGTGCCATAGAGTGTTGAGAAAATGAAGCATAAGAAACCGAGCTGAGATTTGTGAAATGGGCAAATATTTAAATTAGTAAAGGCAAAGACTTCAGTAGTATCCTCTGAAATATTATATATGTAAGGAAGTATTAGGCCAGTGGCAAATCTGCTCCTGAGATGTGTAACATACTGTCAAACTCAGAAAATGAGAAAAATCAATCCGATGTCAGTCGTTGCCTGGTTCTACTCTCCCTATGGATTTAAATTCATGTATGAAAATACAGATCCTCAGGTTGGTTGTGAACAAACATTAATTCATCGCTTTCAGTGCATTGCCTCCAATTTATCCCAAGTGAGAAATTGGCCTGAATTTTGTGAAGGTAGCAATACCAGTGATTTGTCCTCCATTCTCTTTCCTGAGAAAAGTATTCTAACAGCTGAGAAGCTGAGAAGTCATTTGAAAAGACAAATAGAATATAGGTCTTGCCTCCAGAGCTTATTCACTGCAACCACTTATTGTTACCTCTGCTGCTTCCTGCTCGGTGGAAAAATGTGTGGAAATCTCCCATGTAGATAAAGCCCAAGTGATCTCAGATCAGGAACACTCAGTATTGACATCCAGTGTAGTCATATTTTCTTTACTGCAAGAGAAGAGAAATCAAGGTCACTTCACAAAAAAAGGATTTTACATCCACCATATATTTGAGAGGGGGTTGTTTGGTTGCTTTGGGAATGAGGTCTTTTTTCTTTTCTTTTCTTTTCTTTTTTTTTTTTTTCTTTTATTTTTTAAGTAGTTCTTGCTAACTGAACACCAATTAAAATAAAGGCAAACTGAGAATGTCCTTATTCTGCAGCTGATGACAGAAATTGCCAGGCAGGGTTCCCAGTGACTCAGAGGCAGGGATGAATCTGTCTGGGATCTTAGAAACACTGCTTTGCTCTGGTAGAATCACAGAATCATAGAGTTATTTCAGATGGAAAAGACCTCTAAGATCATTGATTCCAACCACAAAACCATGTCCTAAAGTGCCACATCCACACATTTCAAGATTTCTGTCACCCCTCTTGTTGCAAACAAAATTTGGTCAGGGTCAAGATTTTGGCATTTCTCAGACAGAAACTCCTCTTTTCTTCCTCTGAGAATTTCCAGATAGATTTGCATTGATGTGAGTGAGTCAAGAGGATGAAATTATCATTTTGTTAAAGCTACTTCTCTTCCAAATGCCTGTTTAAATAAAGCAACATTGATGCTCTCTGCCTTAACCAGAGCATTTGAAAGTAAGATGCTCTTTCACTTTCTCCAGATCCTCATCCCCATAATATTGATGATCTTTTTGTAGAAACAAACACCACAGAAAAAAAAAAACAAACAAAAAAAAAAAACCAAAAAAAAAAAAAAAAAAAAAAAAAACCCCCCCCCCCCCCAAAGTAGTTCTACAAGCATATGCAGGGGAATTTGTTACATTCCTTGGTCAGCATGAAAGACTTTGAAAAGAAGAAACTGGAGATGTAGTCATGGTAAGGCTCAGAGACTGATCTTACCCTCCTTCCCTGCCACCTGCTGTGTCTTCCCGGGCCAGCCTTTGAGAGGTGATAGCTGTTCTGCAGCCTGAGAAAGAAGGACAAGTGCCCACAAAGCCAAATGGTGCATCTCCCTTGTGAAAGTGGGTTTGAAAACTGGTCAAAGCAGCCTCAGAAGAACTCCAAGAAACAGCAACAGACCAGTTCAAATTACTGGTTGGAGTCCGAGAGCCAAGCATGCCACCTCGCTCAGGGAATCCTGTCTTCTGTAAATTATAGAGGACAAAGGGACAGAAAGGCCACTTAGCTTTTCCTTCATGGAGTGCCACCTCCTCTCACACTGAAATTTCTCTTTGTGGGATATTTAGGAATCAGGATGTCCATTCAGTCCTGTCCTCGAGAGGCCTTGCTGTAGCCATGGGAGAAGAAAGAGGAAATATGAGCTGGCAATCTGCTCTCACAGCCCAGAAACCCAAACATATCCTGGGCTGCATCAAAAGAAACATGGCCAGCAGCTTGAAGTGATTTCCCTCCTCTGCTGTCCTCTCATGAAACTCCCAGCTGCAGTGCTATATCCAGCTCTGGAGTTCTCAGCACAAGAAAGACATGGACCTGTTGGAACAGGTCCAGAGGAGAGCCTCAAAAATGATCAGAGGAATGGAGCACGGTGACGGTTTGGGAGTTCCCTGCCCCCAACACACACTTTGTAAAATCACCCAGACTAGACTCAGCCAGCTGGAAGTTAAGGAATGAAGCTCTATTTACAGCTTAGCACAATATACAAGCAGATATATACACTATATACAGGAATATTTACAGAAATATGCAAGGTAAAGGTAATACAGAAACACAACACCCCTCCCAGAAATCAGAGTCCCCAGGAGGGGCTCCCAACCACCCTTCCACCTTCTCCCCACCCCTACACCTTACCCCAAGATTTGCCTTATGCACAAGGTGAGTTTGGAGGATTGGCCAGGGGGGTTAGAAGCAAAGTGGTTACTGAGGTTACTCGACAGAGAGGAGAAGGCAAGAAACTAGACAGCCCAAGACTCTCTCCAAGCTGAAGTGTCTTATCTATGTTTTGTGTTCTTAGTCTTATACATCTCAGGAAGCTTATGAGTGAAGTAGATATCGCAAGTGTTTCCTTTTCACAGCCTATAATATAATTTTCTCTATTAAAATATTCCAGTTAGCCTCAAACCAGCACAAGCACCTCTCCTATCAAGAAAAGCTGAGAGTTTGGTTGTTCTGCTTGGAGAGGAGAAGGCTCTGGGAAGACTTTACCTTTCAACCTTTCGACAGTTGAAGGAGGCCTATCAGAGAGATTGGGACAATCTTTTTTAGCAGGATCTGTTGCATCAGGATAAGAGGTGATGGTTTTAAAGTAGTAGAGGGGAAGACTTGATAATCTTAAAGGTCTTTTCCAATTTTAATGGTTCTATGCTTCCAGTATCTGAAGGAGGCCTACAGGAAGGCTGGGGAGAGATTATTTACAAAGTCTTCCAATGACAGGACAAGGGGCAATGGGTTTATACTGGAAGAGGAGAGATTTAAACTGGATGTTAGGAGAAAGCTCTTTACAGTGAGGGTGGTGAGGCACTGGAACAGGTTGGCCAGGGAGGTTGTGGATGCTCCCTCCCTGGAGGTGTTCAAGGCCAGGTTGGACGAGGCCTTGAGTGAGCTGTTCCAGTGGGAGGTGTCCCTGCATATTGCAGGGGGTGGAACTAGGTGATCTTTAAGGTCCTTTCCAACCTTACCATTCTAGGATTCTGTGATTATTCCTCCCTCCTTGACAGTTTTATCAGCCTCTTTTCATACTCCTCTGAGGCAGCAGCACCACCAAAGCATGCTGATTTGTAAATGGTAATTATAATCTAGTCCTGTGAAACATTGTCTTGTAATTCGAGGCACCCAAGCCTAAGATAAAGGTGATTTTATTTCCACCTTTGAGGGATTATATTGGTTCCTGTGCTCAACAATATGATGTAGTATTAGCCCTGGTAGAGTTACATGATGATTGAACTTGATGCTCTTAAAAGTCTTTTCCAACAATGGTGATTAAGTTATTAAATTTTTTGCCTTGGTTTGCAATCTACCCTAACATCTTCTCTCGGTTTTCTCTCCATGTAGTTGTAGTGTCAGGAATCGTTGTATCAATAGCTCCAAGTTGTCTTTTTCATATCCTACTTGAAAGTGCTTGTTCACAAGATGATGTTTGTCTTGAGGTAGAACAGCCCACACTATGGGTGTGATTCTCTGCTCTTTTTTGAAGTTGTTTTGTTTTGTCTTGTTCTTGCCATAGTTCATTTTCGTGCTCTTCAATGATATACATCAGACAAACTTTCGAAGGAAAAAAGACTTCTCCTCTTATGCAGTTTTGGAAGGTGGTTTTCTATCCATCCCTGTGCAAACCAGAGTACAAATATTTGACCGAAACCCATGTCTCACTCTCATAGCCTGGATACCTCTTCTCCAAATGTGCTGGTTTGAGGCTAATTGGAATATATTAATGATAGAAATTAGATCATAGGCTGTGAAAAGAAAATAATGGTGATGTCTATGTCACTCAATGGTTCTGCTGAGAGGGATAAAAAGTCATAATATAAACAAAGAGAGCCACGAAGATGATCAGAGGGCTGGAGCAGCTCTCTATGAGGACAGGCTGAGAGAGTTGGGGCTCTTCAGCCTGGAGAAGAGAAGGCTTCCAGGAGACCTTATAGTAGCCTTCCAGTATCTGAAGGAGGCCTACAGGAAGGCTGGGGAGGGACTATTTACAAGGGCTTACAATGACAGGACAAGGTGCAATGGGTTTAAACTGGCAGAGGGAAGATTTAGACTGGATGTTAGGAGGAAGTTCTTTCCAGTGAGGGTGATGAGGCACTGGAACAGGTTGCCCAGGGAGGTCGTTGCTGCTCCCTCCCTGGAGGTGTTCAAGGCCAGGTTGGACAAGGCCTTGAGTAACCTGTACTAGTGAGAGTTGTCCCTGCCTATGGCAGGGAATTGGAACTAGATGATCCTTCAGGTCCCTTCCAACCTTACCATTCTATGAGTCTATGATTCTATGATTCGATAAAGTCTTTCAGTCTATGCCTTGCTACTTTGCCTTGTTTACTCCTCTGCCTGCAACTGCTTAACCTGATCTAATCCTTTCCTCCTAACCCCTTACTGGCTCAGCTATCTCACCTCTGCTTCTCTGCAATTAATCACATGAGCTTTATGGGGACTTATCTGGTTATTTCTGACATAAAGGGAGTGGGAAGGGAGAAGGGAGGGGGCTAGTTGTAAGCCCTCCTGGGCAGTCTTGCTGTTCAGGAGGGATTTTTGATTTCTGTATTACTTCTAACTTGTATATAATTGTAAATATCTGTAAATATGGTGTACAGATGCTTGTAAACTTGTGCAATGCTGTGAATATAGCTTCATCTTAACTTTAGAGCCATCTGAGTTAGCCTGGTGATTTCAAGTGGGGAAGAGGAAAAGCTCCCAAACCACATCATCAAATTAAAGCCATATTTACTTCCCCACTTTATCACACAAGGATAGAAGTGATGCCTCCAAATCTAACACAGGCTTTGAACTTCTGCCAGAGATCAGGCCAGCAGACTGCCTGATCTGATCAGTCCAGTTTGCCAGCCATAGGTGGGTCGCAGTCGTCATCTGTTATGCTGCACACTAATGTTGTCAGTCCCAAAAGCTAATTAAATGAACACCAGTGAAGCAAAACAGCACAGCATGCTTTTGAGACTTGCTCCATGTCTCTAGGTTCTTTGGCTTTGAAGAGGAAACATCCCCCTGCTGTGACTTCCGTGCTCAGTTGGGACGACAAAGCACATTATTAGTATTAAAAATATTAATGATAATAAGGTCAGAACAATCATAGAATCATACAATGGCTTAAGTTGAAAAGCACTTTAAAAATCATCTAGTTCCGAACTCCCTGCCATGTGCAGGGACACCTCCCACTACGTCATATTGCATCCCTCCAGTCTGTACAGATCTCATCAGACAGCAGCATAGGCTTCTGGGGTATCAGCCACACCTCATGCTTTTCATGCTTCTCACAAGTCAGTGAGCATCTTCCCACATTTCCTTTCCAGTCAGTAGGTCTCTTTCCTTTTGACTCCAACTCTCTCTCTCTCCTTAAGTGTTTAAACAGTTGGAGTAATTTCTTACACATTAATGTATAACTGATGGTTGAATAAAATAAGCCATGCAGGTAGTTTTAATGTTGCTTGTGTCACCTCTCAGTATTCACACTAAAGAGGATTTAAAAATCAGCTGAATGGAACCTTCCATTAATCTAAAAACCTCGCAGCTCAAAATCATTTGGTAATACAAGGGGCGAGGGAGGGCAAAAGGAGAAAAAAAAAAAAAAAAAAGAAAAAAAGGAGAGGTAGTAGCACTTTGCACATAAGTGCATCCATACACTTGAAATGCATTTCATTCTGAATAATGTTCAAAAGCTCCAGCAAAGGGAAGAAAATAAGAGAAGGGAAACTGTTACCCATTTACCAACTGGAGACCTCATTTTAACACATTTAGGAGCCATTGTTGCTCCTGCTTTTCCTTCACATTAGGAAGTCATTCTTTCTCAAAGGAAGAAGAAAAAATGTGGTAAGTATTATTTTTTGAAAAGGACACCATATTCCACTTCCAGTCTAAGGTAGAGAAAATCTTGACTTATTCATGGCTGTTCCGTGTTGCTTAACCTGAAAGCTGATCTAGCGTGGTGAGGTTTTCTGCTTCATCTACTCTCTCTGCTATAACAGTTCATTTTGATGAGTTTTTTTTTGTGCATGTCCTCATTTTCTTCAATTCTTTTAATTGTCACCAATCCACAGGGATTAGAAGCCTCATAGAAATTAAAAAATATTTCAAGTTGTCCTTTTTCTATATTTTTTAAAATGTTTTCTATCAGAAATAATTTAAAAATTTTCTTTATTTTTACATGAAATTCTGCTATTTGGATCACTGAAATCCCATAAAATCCTTTTGCTTCATAGAACCACAGAATGGTAGTGTCTGGAAGGGACAAGTTCAACTCCCCTGTCAAAGAAGGATCATCTAGCACAGGCCACACAGGAACCTGTCCAGGCAGGTTTTGAAAGTCTCCAGAGAAGGAGATTCCACAGGGGGCTTCCCGGGGAAGCCTTTTTCCAGTGCTTTGTCACCCTCACAGTAAAGAACTTTTTCCTCATGCTGAGGTGGAACTTCCCCTATTCCAGTTTGTATCCATTACTGCTTGTCCTATTACTGGGCACCACTGAACAGAGACTGGGCCCTTCATCTTGACACTCACTGCTCAGATATTTATTGACATTGATAAGATCCCCTCTCAGTCTTCTTTTTTTCAAAACTAAACAGCCTCAGGTCTCTCAGTATTTCTTCAAAAGAGAGATGCTGAACTTCCTTAACCCTCCTCATGTCTCTTTGTTGGACTCTCTCCAGTAGATCAGTCTCTCTCTTGAACTGGGGAGTCCAAAACTGGATACAGTATTCCCGGTGTGGTCTCACCAGGGTAGAGTAGAGGGGGAGGAAAACCTCTGGACCTGCCAGACAGATTTTCTTGATGCAAACCATGACACCATTGGCCCTCCTGGCCACAAGAGCATGGTACTGTCCCACGGATAACTTATTGTTCACCATGACTCCAAGGTCTTTCTCCATGGAGCTGCTATTTTCCAGCAGGACCACCCCTAGTCTGTACTGGTGCCTGGTGTTATTCCTCCACAGATACCGGACTCTGTATTCACTATACTTTGAGCTGCCATTAAGTTCCTCTGTGCCTGCTCTTCAGGCAAAATCAGTTAAAGCACTCGTTAGTTTAATTGTCCTGTGTGTGGGTCTGCTTCATTCTTTGGTCATGGTGGCAGCTAAGAGGTTTCCAAGATGTTTCCTCCAAGATGGTTCTGTGAGGATACCACATGAAGAACTTTTCATCCTGTGTGTGGGTCTGCAAGTCCCGGCTTTATTCTTTGGCCAAAGTGGCAGCTAAGAGCTTTCCTCCAAAAGGTTTCTGTGAGGAGCTAATTTTTTTTTTTTTTTAAGTTTTATTTCTGTTGATTGAATGTTCCTTGAACCAATGATTATTTTTGCTATTGCAAGTACTTGGGAGTCAAGTACAATATGGCCTCTGTTATCTGCTTCAGTAGGTTTCTGATATAACTGTTTCACTTAAATAAGTGTTATCAAAGACACAGAGATCAAGAGCACAATGGAAAGAAGGGCTTGCCAGGAGGCTGAACAGTGGCCTTCATGCAGAACATTTGAAAACAGTGTAAAGCTTAAGAGTATTCCCTGGAAAAAGCTTGGAAGCAAAACAAAAGAGAGAGACAAGCCTTCTCCATCTGACTGTTAAATAAGCTTACTTGAAGAGGTGTTCGGTAAAGGGCTTTCTCCTTCATACCTCTGCTTTTCAATTTTATGAGCCTGTAGCAAAACTGTAATCCTTTTAGAATACATCCTTTAGCACAGCTGCCTACAAGAGGGAGGATAAAGCCCAGTAGCATTTTCAGCAGGAGTTTTGGACTTGCACAGTATTTCAGCAGAGATGCTATTAACATCTGTTTAGATGCTGCTCATGGTTTAAGTCACAGTGGGAACTCATTTGCCAAAGGGGAAGGATTTCAAGTAAGGTCAAGTGAGAAACAAGTTCTGCCCCCACCTCGTGTCATGGAGGGTGTATTTTCACTGTGTCTTTGTTGTTTTTCCTCAAGCTAAAGTACAAAGTTGTCTGGGCTAAAAAATGTGTTGCTCATTGTGCATGAGATGGCTGTTCTATGTGTGAGAGGAAGCACTGCCATTTACCTTCTCTTTACTTCTAGAAAGTAAGGAAATGAAATGCAGTATAATGCATTCCAGCCTGCAATGAATCCCTCTCTGAAGCAAAAGGTTATGCTGATATAGATTGTGCATTGGTAAGTCTTTTGTTCCTCCTGCTGTCTTCTCAAGACAGACAATTATCTTTGCCTGTGTTGGTGATTCCTCTTTACTCATTTCTGCTGAGCTGTACTGAGCTTTCCTGTTAAAAGAAGGAACGAATAGACAAGAAAACCATGGTTATGAGTTCAGGTGATATAAAGTGCCCAGCAGAAAAGGACCTGGGTGTGCTGGTTGTCAGCCAATTGAATGTGAGACAGCAGTGTGCTCATGGGACCAAGAAGGCCAGCAGCAGCCTGACCTGAATTGGCAATAGCGTGGCCAGCAGGAGCAGGGAAGTGATTTTGACCCTGTACTGGGCACTGCTGAGGCCACACATTGAATACTGTGTTCAGTTTTTGGCACTGCAGTGTGAAAATGACATTGAGGTGCTGGAGTATGTCCAGAGAAAGGCAATAAAGCCGGTGAGGGGTTTGAAGATCATGTCTTACGAGGAGTGGCTGAAGGAACTGGGATTGTTTAGCCTGAAAAATAGGAGACTAAGAGACCTTATTGCTCTCCACGGTTACCTGAAAAGATATTGGAGTGAGGCTGGTGTTGGGTTCTTCTCCCAGATGACTAACAGGAAAAAGAGAAATAACCTCAAGCTGCACCAGGGGAAGTTTAGGTCGGATATGAGGGAACATTTCTTTACTGCAAGAGTGATCAGGCATTGGAATAGGTTGTCTAAGGAAGTTGTGGAATCACCATCCCTGGAGGTGTTAAAAAAACAAATAGATGCAGCACTTCAGGACACGGTCTTGTGGTCATGGAGGTGTTGGGTAAAATGTTAGACTTGATGATCTCAGAAGTGTTTTCCAGCTTTAATGATTCTATGATTCTATGAAAGTTGGCCAGGTGGCAACTTCAATTACACCAGGTGGCCATAGTGGTCTTAGGTTGACAGTTGGACTCAATGATCTTAGAATCTCTTCCAGGTGAAATAATTCTATGATTCTATGATTTCATAATTCAGGATATGAGGTTTCTTTTGTCCGGTGTGTAAAGGTTTGAAGTCTTTGCATAGACTCCAGAAAAGGACAGCATGGCATTTATTTTTATGTTATTTCTACACATCAGGAAGTGCCTGTTTGTTCTAAGGTAGCTGAAATAGAGCTAAGCACTGCTGTTAATATTTGCCTTTTGACAGGTTTGACAGTGACCTTCCTCCCCTAGTTCACCCAAATGAAATTAAAAGATGGAAGCAGAAAAGTTGTAAGTTCTGGAAAAGGGACCATCTTCAGAAGTCGTGCAGTAATGTTGTGAATGGATTTTAAAATAGGGCTTGTTAAATTTATGATCACTAATAACATTTGTAGTTACAGTATGCAAGCAAAGATAAGACCACTCTAATTTCATGCTTCAGGAGCTGAGATGATTGCCCACAGGGGGTCAGGAAGGATATTTTCCCTCCATGCATATACAGCACTGCACAAGTGATTGGGACCCATAATCACCAACACACCCAGAAAACACACCTGGCTTGAAGCACATGCTTAAGTGATAGGCCAAGGTGGAGCTGGCAAACTTTCTTATTACCATTGGTGACATTAACTGCTTGCGAAGCATTCTTCAGTTTCCAGATCCTCTAGAAGTACTGAAGCAAATTCTACTCAATCTGATAGTCATAGAATCATAGAACGTTTTGCATTGGAAAAGACCTTAAAGATTAACTAGTTCCAGCTCCCCTGCCATGTGCAGGGACACCTTCCACTACACCAGGTTGCTCATGGCTCTGTACAACCTGGTCTTGAACTCCTTCAGGGAGGGGTCATCCACAACCTCCCTGGGCAACTTGTTTGAGTGTCTCACCATACTCAATGTGAATAATTTCTTCCTAATACCCACTCTAAATTTCCCCTTTTGCAGATTCAGTCCATTCCTCCTTGTCCTACCACAACAAACCCTTGCAAAAAAACCCTTTCCAGGCTTTCTTGTAGATCCCCTTCAGATACTGGGAGGGCGTTATGAGGTGTCCCTAGAGCAGACTTTTCTCTGAGCTGAACAATCCCAGCTCTTGTAGGAATTCCCTTCAGATCAGTCTGTTATCTCCAAGACTGTCAGAGACAGATTGTGTTGTCTCGTTTGTTGCCTAACACATTTAGTTCTATAAATATCCCAAAAGGGACCACACATACAAAAGATGAGTCATGCAAGACACCTAAAAGATTCTGGAGTTCTTCACTAGAATCAGTAGCTCTCTCTAATCTTACATTTGTGATCTCTTTTAAATTTCATAGAATCACAGAATGGTTTGGTTGGAAGGGGCCATGATGCTCATCTAGTTCCAAACACACACACACACACACACAGACACACACACACACAGGCATAGGCAGGACACCTTCCACTTGACCAGATTGCTCAAAGCCCTGACTGATCTGGCCTTGAACACCTTCAGGGAGGGGAATCTCTGAGATAATGAATCATTTATGAATCATTCCATTAAGGCAAATGGAAAACAAAGCAGAGGTGATTGGTGGTAACCAACATGGCTTCACCAAGGGCAGATCTTGCCTGACAAATTTAGTGGCTTTTTATGATGAAGTCACAGCAACAGTGAACAAGGGAAGGGAAACTGATGTCATCTACCTGGACCTGAGTAAGGCATTTGACTCTGTCCCACACGACATCCTGGTCACCAAGCTGGAAAAACATGGACTTGATGGGTGGAGCACTGCTGGATAAGGAATTGGCTGGATGGTGGCACACAGAGAGTGGTGATCAAGGGCACAATGTCCATCAGGAGACCAGTGACAAGTGGTGTCCCTCAGGGGTCAGTGCTGGGACCAGTGCTGTTTAACATCTTTGTCAGTGACATGGACAGAGGAATCGAGTGCACCCTCAGCAAGTTTGCAGATGACACCAAGCTGTGTGGCACAGTCGACTTGCTAGAGGGCAGGGATCCATCCAGAGGGACCTGGACAGGCTGGAGAGGTGGGCCCAGGCCAACCTCATGAAATTCAACAAGGCCAAGTGTAAGGTCCTGCACCTGGGTAGGCACAATCCCAAGCACAAATCCAGGCTGGGTGGTGAATGGCTGGAGAGCAGCCCTGAGGAAAAGGACCTTGGGGTCTGGGTTGATGAAAAGCTCAACATGAGCCTGCAGTGTGCGCATGCAGCCCAGACAGCAACCGAGTCCTGGGCTGCATCAAGAGCAGTGTGGCCAGCAGGGCAAGGGAGGGGATTCTGCCCCTTTACTCTGCTCTCGTCAGACCCCATCTGGAGTACTGTGTGCAGTTCTGGAGCCCCCAGCACAGGAAGGACATGGAAGTGTTGGAGCGGGTCCAGAGGAGGGCCACAAAGATGATCAGAGGGCTGGAGCAGCTCTGCTATGAGGACAGGCTGAGAGAGTTGGGGCTCTTCAGCCTGGAGAAGAGAAGGCTTCGAGGAGACCTTCTAGTAGCCTTCCAATATCTGAAGGGGGCCTACAGGAAGGCTGGGGAGGGACTATTTACAAGGTCTTTCAATGACAGGACAAGGGGCAATGGGTTTAAACTGGCAGAGGGAAGATTTAGACTGGATGTTAGGAGGAAGTTCTTTCCAGTGAGGGTGGCGAGGCACTGGAACAGGTTGCCCAGGGAGGTTGTGGCTGCTCCCTCCCTGGAGGTGTTCAAGGCCAGGTTGGAGGAGGCCTTGAGTGACCTGTGCTAGTGGGAGGTGTCCCTGCCTATGGCCGGGGGTTGGAACTAGATGATCCTTGATTTCCCTTCCAACCTTACCATTCTATGATTCTATGATTCTATGATTTGTGGTCAAAATATACAGACTGTATAAATATGATCAATTATTTACCTATTTTAATGGTAAATCAAGGTGAGGGTCCTTATCTAAACTTTTGATATTTAAGAGAAAAACTGGTGAAATGGGTTGTAGAAATTTTCTTTTAATTTTGAAGAAGTTGTGTTCATATATCAGAAATTAAATATAATACCATTTTTTTAAATAGTCTTCTATGAGAGACAGTAAATTTTTCATTATTCCCATTCAACACATGGGAAAAAAAATAGGACTAATCACATGAATTGATCAGAAGCTTGGAGTGCTTTGGAGAGATTGTGTCATTTGCCATTAATATTTCATCATACTGAACATAATATTTCATAGAATGACAGAATTGTTGAGGTTCGAAAAGGCCTTTAAGATCATCATATCCAACCATTAACCCAGCACTGCCACATCCACCACTAAACCACATGCCTAAGTAGCACATCTATGTGTCTTTTAAATACTTTCAGGGATGGTGGCTCCACTACTTCCCTGGGCAACCTGTTTCAATGCTTGATAAAGCTCCCTGTGAAGAATTTGACCTTATCTAAGTGACACTGATGAGGGGACTGTCTACTCAGCAAGTTGGCTGATGACAGCAAACTGGGAGGCTTGACCGATACAGCTGAAGGCTGTGTGGCCATCCAGCGAGACTTGGACAGACTGGAGTGCTGGGCACAGAGGAACCAAATGAGGTTCAACAAGGACAAGTGCAGAGTCCTGCATCTGGGGAGCAATAATAAACTGCACCAGTACAGGTTTGGAGGTGATCTGCTGGAGAGCAACCCTGTGAAAAGGGATCTGGGAGTCCTGGTCCATGGGACAGCAATGTGCCCCTGTGGCCAAGAAGGCCAACAGGATCCTGGGGTGTACTAGGAAGAGCGTGTCCAGCAGATCAAGGGAGGTTCTCCTCCCCCTCTACTCTGCCCTGGTGAGACCTTGAGTTTTGGGCTCCCTTGTTTAAGAGGGACAGGGATCTGCTGGAGAGAGTCCAGCAGAGGGCTGCAAGGATGATTAGGGGACTGGAGCACTGCCTTATGAGGAGAGGCTGAGGGACCTGGGGTTTTTTAGTCTGAAGAAGAGAAGACTGAGAGGGGATTTAACAAATGTTTATAAATATCTGAGGACTGGGTGTCAGAAGAGAGGCAGACAGGCTCTTCTCATCTGCTCCCTGTGATAGGACAAGGAGTAATGGATGTAAGCTACAGCACAAGAAGTTCCACCTCAACACAAGGGGGAACTTCTTTACTGGAAGGGTCACAGACCACTGGAACAGGCTTCCCAGAGAAGCTGTGGAGTCTCCTTCTCTGGAGACTTTTGAGGCCCATCTGGATATGTTCCTCTGTGACCTGAGCTGGATTATGGTCCTGCTCTGGCAGGGGGATTGGACTCGATCTCTTTGAGTTCCTTCCAACCCCTGGCATCCTGTGAGCCTGTAATCCTGTGATCCTGGTCTGTGGCTGTTCACTGGAGAAAAGAAAGTCATCAAGTCATAGATCTAATTATCTATTCATATGTCTATTAATTTCACATTAATATAAGTATTTTCATAGCTATTCATTTTATGCAAAGAAGCTCTTCTACACTGTTGGGTGATAACAATTTTCCATTTACATTTACATAGTAATAAGGAGACATTTTAGCAATTCTGCTCCAACTGGATTTCTGATAGAAATTATCAAGTTTGGAAATGTTGACATCATAAATAAAATCAATCCTTTGGCCACGTATCTCCAGTCTTTGTTTCTCAGTAGCTCAGACAGCTGTCAAAACCCAAGGTTTGGCTTTTCATGTCGGTCAGCCTCTGAATGGAAAAAAGAAGCCATTCTGATGTTGCATTCAGGACAGAGATGCTCTTTCTACAGGTGTTGGTCGGCAGGAACCCATTTGGGTTGATGGACATTATGTTGCTGTAATTTTTATCTGTTTTCATTTCAACCCGTGAGTCTTCTCTCCTTTTCCTGATTCCTCTTCTCTTTTGGGAGGGGTCATCAGGTGATAAAGCAACTGCTAGAGTTTAACCCCAGATATAAACCTAGACAACACAGTAAGAATCAGAGTGATCCAAAACTGCTTTTGACCATTCTGTTGCATTTTTTTTTATCAACACTGTGATCTGGGGCAGGGTAAGAGATGAGCTGGTTTCCACAAAGTGATGTATCAGTGCAGCATGTCAGGAGGAGGTAAGCTTCGGTCAAGGTAAGAGTAGATGGCTTGTTGAGTTTACCTTCCCTCTGTGTTTGCAATCTCTGAATCTTAAGTGAGAAGCTGGGAGATTGACAAGGCTCTGGCTGAGATACAGCCCATTTACAAATTTCCTGTATGAGACCTGCAGGTAGCAAATTATCAGTGTACTCTAAGTAACAGCCTTACATGAAACCATACAAAAAAAAAAACAAAAAAAACCCCCTGAAACTAAAGCTGAGTGTCTCCCTAAATTTGTTTGATTCAGGCTGGACCAATTTGGAACAATTTTTTTTAGCTAGCAGTGGTGTTTATTCTTAGAAGCAGCCATTCATTTATTCCCATTAGGACAACATGGATTTTTTTGGAGACAAAATGACAGAAATTCTATACAATGAGATTGGTGAGAGACACTAGAACAGGTTGCCCAGGGAGGCTGTGGATGTCCCCTTCTTGAAGGTGTTCAAGGCCGGGTTGAATGAGGCCTTGAGCAACCTGGTCTAGTGGGAGGTGTCTCTGCTCATGGCAGGGGGGTTGGAACTAGATGATTTCTAAGGTTCCTTACAACCCAAACCATTCTATGAATATATTAAAATCAGTTACCCACTTCATGCTTAGGTACATGGGTACTGGGGAACACATGCCACCCATCTCAGCAGTTACTATCTCCACTCATTCACCCCTAGAGAGGACGGATATAAAAGGCCCAACAGGAAGCTCTGATGTCAGATCTCTTTTAAAATGTTTTATTTGTCAAAAACCATCCGGGAGTGCAAGACTTGGAGTTTTTTGGGGGCCCATCACTGCAAGAAAGGCAATGAGCTGTTGGAGTGTGTCCAGAGAAGGGCAAAAAAACTGGGTCTGGAGAATAAATCTTACAAGGAGGATCTGGAGAAGAAGGCTTATGAGGAGCAGCTGAAGGAACTGGGATGGTTTAGTCTGGAGAAGAGGAAGCTGAGGCAATGACTCACTGCTCTCTCTACAACTCCCTGGAAGGAGATTGGAGTGAGGTGTGGGTTGATGTCCCTAGTATCAAGTGATAGAATGAGAGGAAGTGGTCTGAAATTGCACCAGAGGAGGTTTAGGATGGATATTAGGAAAAATGTCTTTGCTGCAAGAGTGGTCAAGTATTGGAACAGGTGTCCCAAGGAGGTGGTGGTGTCACTGTCCCTGGAGGTGTTCAAGAAATCCTCAAGAAACCTTCAAGAAAACATGGACATGGCACTTTGGGATGTGGTTTAATGGCCATGGTGGTGTTAGGTTACCATTCAGACTCTATGATCTTAGAGGTCTTTTCCAACCAAAACAATCCTGTGATTTTGCATATCTTAGAATTTTTGCAGCTCTTTTTAATCTGCGAGTTTCATTTTACATAGTTAATATTGAGCCTTTTTTTTTTATCACCTTAAAACTAAACATTTATAAACAATTGGAGATATTGAACAAAAGAGAAAGCTATATTGAGAATAAAAGTAGGTACAGTAGTCCTGAAAAGTAGGTCTTAAAGCTTTAACTTGAAATGTAGTAGGAGTAGGTGTCTCACATCTATAATCATGAGTCTGATTATGCCTTTGTTAGAGATACTGAAATTGGATACTATGCAGAAAGAACAGGCTAGGCAGAGAAAAGAGTCTGTATTTTATCTTTAGAATCAACTGTATTAAAATTTAGAGGAAGTTCAAAAAATACTTGTCAGAAAGCTTTGTATTTAAAGCTGTCAACAACCTTTATGACCTTTTCCCTTCCTTTCATTCTTTTTTCTTTTAACCTTTTCTGTATTATGTTGGAATCAGGGCTTCCTGATTTCTTTTTTTTTTTTTTCTTATTAGTTATGTTTTCAGGAACTTGTGTTGACAGCAGTATGCTTCAAAATGCAACATTCTGGAGGAAGAAAGCATTTTACCCTGTATTATATTGCATCATAACACAACATAACACAGCTTGAATTGCACATTCCAAATATCTGCCCTAGAGTGAAGTGTGGTTTCCTGAAATATGCAAAGAAAATAAGGAGGTTACAGAAATTTAGAATTAACAAGCTTCTTGATGCCAAAATTATTTTTCCCTTCATGCATTCCTGCTCAGCACAGATGCCAGGAACATAAAGCACTGCTGGCTGGAGGTGTGGTTTGTTTTGTGCTCTGTATGTTAGTGTAGCTGGGATATATGGATTTTCGCTGAGATGGACACAAAGTCCAGAGAGAGCCCCCTAATTTCAAACAGTTTCTGGCTTGATATGGAATCCTGGCACTACTAATAAGCTTATGGGAGGCTGCAGGAGCAGAGGAGGGTGTGCTGGCACATGGCTTCACCCTGTTCAAGAAGAAAGTGTCCATAAAGTATCCCAAACAGTGAGTAGAGGAATGATGATCTAGGGATTGGGATGAAAATTTGTAGTTCTAGAGATAGAGATATGGGCTCTGTTCTTTCCCCCACCTCAAGGCTGAGGCTTAGTTTTGAACAAGTTGCTTAACTCTTCAACTCCAATTTGCTCAAGAAAGGTAATGGTAGTTTCTTGCTTTGCTGGAAAGAAAATCGTGTGAGAGATTATGAGGCATAATGGATTTCAGAAACCAGAGGTGTAGGGAGAAGACTGAAATCTATTTATGGAAGTAAATAGAATCAAGGAATTACTTTGGTTGGAAGAGACATCTAAGATCATCAAGTCAAACCATTAACCTAATGCCACCATGGCCATTAAACCATGTCCTGAAGTCCACAGCTTCTTGAACACCTCCAAGCACAGTGAGTCTACCACCTCCCCAAGCAGTCTGTTCCAATGCCTGACTGCTTTTGCAAGAAAGATTTTTTTCAATCTAAACCTTAAGTCCTTGAATTTCAGTTACCTGTTTGTAGCCTGGAATATTCCTCAGTTGGGTTTTTTTGCTTTTGTTTTTTTTTTCTCTCTGCCTCAGACATATTCCCAACAGAAGCTCAGATTGTAGCTTTGCAGTGACAGCAAAGAAGGATTAATGGCAAGTTGCTGGGGGAGAGAGAGCTCATTTGTGTGAGCTTCTTGATAGACATCCCACTGCTAACCAGTTCTTCACAGTGTCTCAGATGCTGTGTTTGTCAAGCCTGACCTGACTTGTTTGACATTGGGCTAGCAGGAGAATGGGGTTGATGCATATTTCTCTCTCTACAATATATCCGTGATCCGAGGTTCCTTCAGCTGTTTTACTGTAAAAGGTTGATCTGATGTTTCTGTAGTGCTTTCTTATCCCAAAGGAAAATGTTTCTCAGAACCTTTGCATGCCCACCACAAGCAGAAAGCAGCTACTTTTCAGTCAGCAGTTAGCAACCTACAACCCTGAATGCCACCACTCTTAGTGAAAAGACATTTGATCTACCATCGACATCCAAGGACATTTAGAGGAAAGCCCTGATGTTGTGAAGAGTAGCTTTTGGGATCATTTATCACAAATGCTCAAAACAAAATCCTTGTTGACTGTTCACAGAAGTATGTGTCAGTAAGAAAAATACTTCTCTCTGATTTTCCTGAGGTGTACTCAGATGCACATTAGAAACAGCAGAGTAGACAATAAAATTCCCTCAAAACAGAACGTGTCCCCTTCCCAGCTTTCTGAACTGAAAGAATCACAGGTAAATCCATCCCCAAATGCTACAAAACTGAACCCAACTAGAGCAGGGTAGATTTAGTTTGGGCATTAGGAAGAAGTTCTTACTACAAATGTGCTGAGATACTGGGACAGGTTGCCCAGATAAAGTTATTGACAACTCCTCTCTTGAAATGTTGAAGACCAGGCTGGATGAGGCTTTGAGTAACCTGGTCTAGTGAGAGGTGTCCCTGCTCATGGCAGTAGGTTGGAACTAGATGATCATTAAAATCCCTACCAACTGAGTCTATTCTATAATTTCGCAATCCTCTTATCACTCTCCATAAGCAAACAGGTTAATAACCCTGTTAGGAAGAAAGGCTTTGTTGCTTCTCACATTCATAGTCTGTCACTTCTCATGTTTATTACCTAAGGTGTACACAGTCCACCTTCAGTAGAGAAGCTCAGACAGATTATACTTCTGAGATGTTTGTAGGGAGGAGTATTAGGTTTTAGTGCATCGACAGATGCTCTTAGGAGAAAAAAGAAAGGCAAAAAAACCCCATTAAAAAATCACAAAACAAAATAACCCAAATAAAATCAAACAAAAACTCAAAAACAAAATGAAAAAACAAAACAAAACAAACAAAAAAACCCAAACAAAAAAAGCCAAACTAAAGAAACAAAAAAAACCAACCCACAACCCCCCCCCAAAAAAAAAAACAAAATGAAAACCAAACAAAAAACAATCTACCAGATTTCTCAGAGAACTTCATAACAATCTCCCCAATTTCTGTCTCAGACATTAAGATCTTGTATGCCTGAAGGCCCATTCTGACACTATCACCTCCAGTGCCTCCCCAACAGCTTCACTCACTTGAAGTGAAATATAACACAGGAGGGGAGGGTCAAGTAGGAGTCATGTCCAGCAGGACCAGGGAGGCGATTGTGCCCGGGTACTCAGCACTGGTGAGGTTGCACCTCAAATAGCGTGTTCAGTTTTGGGACCATCACTACAAAAAGGACATGAGATGCTGAAACATGTCCAGAGAAGGGCCGTGAAGCTGGTGAAGGATCTAGAGAATAGGTTTGGTGAGAAGCAGCTGAGGGAACTGTAATTGTTTTGTCTGGAGAACAGGAGACTTAGAGGAGACCTCATTGCTCCTTACAACTCCCTGAAAGCAGGTTGGAGTGAGGTCGAGGTTGGTCTCTTCTTCCATGTATGAGGTGATAGGAGAGGAAATGGCCTGAAAGTGTGCCAGGGGTTGTTTAGGTTGGATATTAGGAAAACCTTCTGTATGGAAATAGTGGTCAGGCATTGGAACAGGTTGCCCAGGGAGATGGTGGAGTCGCTGTCCCTGGAGGTGTTCAAGAAACGTGTGGACATGGCACCTTTGGACACTGTCTAATGTCCATAGTGGCGTTACATTGATAGTCAGACTCTGTCTTGGTAGGGCATAAATCCTGCCAGACTGCTTTAACCCTTGCTCTTCTCCTCCTGCTGTGAGTCCGGGAGTTGAGTGGATGAGCCACTGGAGGGTTTGGCCCCTCCAAAGCCTTGAGGCTAGGAGCTTAGCACCATGTGTCAGGTGTCTTGTGCTGCCCCTCAATGTGCCTGCATGGTGACACAAGGCACAAAGTTTTGAATTCATTGGCCAGAACAATGCTGCTAGTGCCTATTGGCCAGTTTCATTTTCAAAATGATGTATTTCATGGGGGGTGATTTAGAAACCTCCTTTCTGCACTAACACTCCACCAGCATTCACAGATCGTTAACTGGGAATCACAGCAGCCACCTGTTTGCAGCTTGCACTAGCAGCTTAGCAGCAACTCAGCTCTTTCCTTCCCTTTGCTTGGAATATTCTGTATTTTGCCCCCAGATCATTATTGTGAGTTTTGGAAGCATCTTTGTACAAGAAACTTACTCAGGGACCAAAGCGTTGTGTTTCTGTATGGTAGAGAGTTAATGCTAAGACTCCATAAGCATAGTTAGAATTTTTCCTGTTTCTGCGTTCCTATTTTCCAAGTTCTGATTGTTTAAACTGTTTAATTCTGTATTCATAAATACCTTTCGTGCAACTATTTCCTGTCGAACAAAAATCCAAAGAATCTTGGGGAATGTTCAAGATTTTTTAATATTAATAATAAAAATTAAAATTCATACAGAAAAAGTATTCATAATTCATAACTGATTATTAATTTTCACAACAGACTCGATTATCTTAGAGATCTTTTTGAACCTAAACAATTCTGTGATTCTGTGATTTGTGTCTTGCACTGGCTTTACCTTATATAACCACTTTTACTTTACTGGATTTGTTGCAGGTTTACTTAAATGGAGCTAATTCCAGGATTAGGTGCAGCTAAAGGTGTCTGATTAATTAGATGTCCAGCTTTCCCTGAAAAGACATTGCAGTGCTGAAATCCTAATCTTCAAATAAAACCTGTGCACACTGCTAGATGTTGCAATGATTTTAAAAAGAGGTACTTTAATGCTTTCAAACTGACAACACTGGAGTTGCCTCTGCTGTTTCTTTGTCCAGCATTTTCATTATTATGCTAGACAGGAAAGAGTTAGCTAGCAATAAAGAGAGATTTGAGGTTAAATCTGTGATAGCGCTAAAATCAGGAACAATTTTAAGGTATAATTAAGTTGAAAAGGCCACAAAGGAAGAGTTTCTAATTTTAACATAAAATCCACAGCTTCAGTCATTTAAAAAAAAAAAAGAAAGAAAGAAAGAAAGAAAGAACACTTGGCAAATTTTACAGAGAGCAATTCAAGAAGTCACATAAGACTCGCAACTAATACATATCAATTTTCAGAAGTCATAAAGATTGATTTTTTTTTTCTTCTTTCTTAAGGACTAACTAAAAGACTGGTTTACTTTGAAGAAGTTTCCTCCTCTTACGTGTTCCAAAATCTCTTTAATTTTTTACTACATTTAATTTATTTTTTTCTTAGGTATTTACTCAGGATAGCAAATGGAGCTAACAGAGTGTTAGCTTTGTGCAACCGTAGATTTAAGCATTGATACTCTAAACAGATAAATCCACATTGATTAGCAATAATGCAGATGTATTATTATTGCTTGGTTAACTGTAAGATGAATGTTTAGGTCTTATTCCACAAGATAATCATAGAACTACTCAGTTGTCCATTGTCTCTGTAATCTGCTCAGTGTGCTAGCTGGATGCTGCAATAATGATCGATAACCAAGAAGAATCTACATAGACATTTTTATTCAGTTGATCTTTCTATGGCATATTGAAAGGACTAGAGAGGTGATTGGTCCACTATACTTGGCACTGGTGAGGCCACAGTTTGAGTACTGGGGTCAGTTTTGGGGCCCTCACTACAAGAAAGGTGCTAGAGCAGGTCCAGAGAAGGGCAATGAGGCTGGTGAGGGGTACAGAGAATAGGTCATATGAGGAGTGACTGAGGGAACCGAGGTTGTTTAGGCTGGAGAAAAGGACACTGAGGGGAGACCTTCTCACTCCCTACAGCTATCTGAAAGGAGGTTGTAGAGAGGTGGGTGTTGATCTCTTCTTGCAAGTCCCAGCTGGCAGGGTGAGAGGAAATGGCATCAAGTTAGGTCAGGGCAGGTTTAGGATGGACATTAAGAAATACTTCTATATCCAAAGGGTTCTCAAAGACTGAAATAGGGTGACCAGAGAAGTGGTCAAATTGACATCCTTGAAGATATTTAAAAGCCATCTAGATATACTGCTTAAGGCTATGGCCTGGTAGAGTTAAGTAATGGTTGGACTTGATGATCTTGAAGGTCTTTTCCAACAGTAGTTATTCTGTGATTCTGTGAAAATAGGAGCAATTACACAGATGTCATGTACATTTTTCAGTGTTTATTTGCAGTAAAAATATTCATGAAACAAATGTCTTTGTTTGCTTTGGACCTGTTGTTGTCAGAGGCTGGGAGAGAAAAAGTTTGAAGATTCAGTGCAGTAAGAAGCATCTCTATCTTTGTCCATGTTAAAACATTTTTCTTTGTTCTGTCATTGCTTTAGAGTTTTTCAATTTTACATTGCTTTAGCGGTTTTCAGTGCACAAGAGGAGAGAGAAAATGGAAGGAAATAAACATTTTGAAGTTTTTCTAGAGCACTGTTTCAGTTAAATTGCGGCAAAGCAGTAATAACTCTAGCAGTATGATGTGCATCGTTAAAAATCCAGTAATCAACACTTGCTGCACTAGACTTGCAAAATTTTTCTCCTTAAAATACAGTGGCAAATTTAACTGCTGTAGAGGTGACTATTGATTTAGCGATTAGGGTATTTTCAGGAATAGTGCCTTGTTTTACATGATTTTGCATATTTTATATCACTTGCACACAGTAAATGTGTTATGTCTAGTTACAGTAAATGTAGTATTCTCTTCAAAGAACAAAAGAATAGCTGTAGGAGTCAGACCAAAGCTCAGTACAGGATCCTGTCACTAACAGTGATTAAAATACCAAGGGAAAAAATTGTAGAATGGTTTGTGTTGGAAAGGTCTTAAGGATCATCTAGTCCCAACCTTCCTGTCATNGTTCAAGGCCAGGTTGGAGGAGGCCTTGAGTAACCTGTGCTCGTGGGAGGTGTCTCTGCCTATGGCAGGGGGTTGGAACTAGATGATCCTTGAGGTTCCTTCCAACCTTACCATTCTATGATTCTATGATACCTCCCACTAGACCAGACTGCTCAAGGCCCCATTCAACCTGACTTTCCAGGGAGGGGTCACCCACAACCTCCCCGGGTAACCTGTTTCAGTGTCTCAACACCCTCACTGTAAAGAATTTCTTCCTAATACCCAGTCTGAATCTCCCCTCCTCAACCTTCGATCCAATCCCTCTTCTGTCACAAGCCCTCAGAAAACTGAGACAAACACGTAGTAGTAGCTCTCATTTATCACCTCTCTGAAAGCCAGATATCTTGTGCAGAGGTATTTATATTTATGCATTTGAATAGCACGCATTGGACATTCATTCAAAAGAATTTATTAAAAGACCTTTTCTGGAAACATGAAATTTTTAGAAGGCACACTATCCTGTGACAATGGTATCTGTTCTCCATGGACAAATAGCTGTGTACACACACTTTTTGTGGATTTCATCCATGAATTAAATTATTAGTATTTAATTGATTAGCAGCTCTGAATTTCAGACTGTTCCACTGAAAAATCGTTCAGTATTTTTTAATGCTCATAGAATCATAGAATTGTTCTGGTTGGAAAAGAACTCTAAGATCATCAAGTCCAACCTTCAACCTAACACCACTATTGCCATTGAATCGTGTCCCAGACTGCCATGTCCACATCCACACATTTCTTGAATACCTCCAGGGATAGTGACTCCACCACCTCCCCAGGCAGTCTGTTCCAATGTCTAAACAACCTTTCACTAAAGAAATTTTTCATAATCGCCAACCTAAACCTCCCCTGGCACAATTTCAGGCCGTTTTCTCTCATCTTATTATGTTAAGCTATAACAACTCTTTTTGTGCAACTTCCAGTGAGCCTTCAATTATCTGTGTGAGGTAGTTGAGAAACCTGATGAGAGGTCTCCCAGAAACAGGTATATGCAAACTTTATCAATGCTTTAAGGAACTGGCTGAACAATTTGTAACAGGGGTAATTGTGTTAACACCTGTTTGCAGTACCTTTTGGGGGCTTTGAAGACTCTCTTGTTTCAGTTTGTCTGATTTCAGAATAAAACTCTGTTGTTTTCTATGTGTAAAAATTTGAGCCAGTATAGTTTTAATTTCCAGACTTCATCTGTGGTTGTCTTCTGCTAAGAAGCTATTATGTTTCATCACAGTAATGAGTGATTTTCTTTGTGCATGGAACAAGACATGCACAGCACTGAAAATAACGTTTGAGTATCCTTCTCATGAAAGTGATGGTCAAGTAACATTGGTTTCAAGGCCAGATCGGATGGGGTCTTGAGCAGCTTGGTCTAGCAGAAGGCATGGGGTTTGGAACTAGATGAACTTCAAGGTTCCTTCCAAGTCAAACCATTCTATGATTCTCAATGTGGATGCAGTTGTGCAGTGAAACAGATTGCAGAAGGATAAATCTATCAGATCCTGTTCTCTTAAGTATCTCATTTGATTCCACCAAAGGTGGTTTTGGAGCCACCTTTTGGTTCATATGGAGATACTCAGTGATGGTTTTACCAAGTCACTAAAGGTCCTGAAGCATCCTCAGTTAATAGATAGTCCCAAGGTTCATGTCACAAGATAAGAGAAACTGTATGTCTTCCTCTCCCTTTTCCTTCTAGTTTTTTTTTGCTTTCATACCAGCTGATAGAATAAGAGGAAATGGCTTGAAATTGTTTAGGGGAGGTTTAGGATGGATATTAGGAAAAACTTCTTTATGGAAAGAATGCTCAGGCATTGGAACAGGCTGCCCAGGGAGGTGTTGGAGTCATCATCTCTGGAAGCATTCAGGAAATGTGTGAACATAGAGCGTCAGGACATGGTTTAACAGCCACGGTAGTTGGACTTGATGATCTTAGAGGTCTTTTCCAATCAAAACAATTCTGTGATTCTAAGGGAGCACATCTCCATTCATGGTTCTGCATCAGTGCAGGGATATTTTACTTACAGGGCATCAAAATAATTTAATTTTGGGGGGTTTCTATTAGCATTCCTCATGCATAGCAACAAGAATGGAGTAAAAATGTCAGATAATTTTCAAAAGAACCTGAAGACTCGTTCAGTTAACTTTTAGATGTGGCCAATAGTAACTGTAAGTGACAGACTAAAAAGCCTATGCAAGTACTGTTGTTAGCAACATTCCAGCAATAAACCTTTTTCATGAGTTCCTTGTTCCTGAGAAATTGCTCCACTGCAATGTTTTAGGCCAAAGTTCTCTGTGTTGTTGTTTGATGCGTTATTCACATGGTATTCCTCAGCTATGCCTGTGTCTGCTGATCAACACAGAAGACTACTCCTATTTATAGATGAGTCTCTTCAATCCAGTCCAGCCCATGCATTATTCTAGGCTGATAGAATCCCAGTAGAAACTTCTGTCCTGCAGAGTCCCTCTTGTGTGCTGTCAGTCAGCTGCTGTTCTAAATCTGCTCCTTCTTCTTTATGCATTTTTCTTCTTTTTCCTTCTGTAGTCACCAGCAAGTTCAGTACTCTTGCTCTTCAGCACCTGTTGCCTGAATTCTGTGCACTAAATATACCAATGTGCACCAACTGGAGTAGCCTCAGGGACATTGTTAGCTTCTGCCAACTGAAACGGGGGCATGGAAAAAGATGACTTTCATCTTTGACTGGTCTGCATACAGTGCGTTACTCCTTTTGACCATTCCATCTTTCCTTCTTCTCTTTGCCTATCTATCAGGCTTCATGGGCCAGGAGGTTGCTAAAGAAGTGCTACAAGTAGACTCACTGAAATGCAAACAGTTATGCACTTAGGTTTCCCTTCCTGGAGGCTGAAATCCACCAATGTTGTAGGAAAGATGATGGAAAGAAACTGGGGATATCCTGTGGTCACAGCTATGTGTTGTCATTGGATATTAGGAAAAAATTCTTTCCTGAAACAGTGGTCAGGCATTGGAACAGACTCAGGGAGTCAACCATCCCTGGAGGTGTTTAAGAAATGTGTGGCCATGGCACTTTGGGACATGGTTTAATGGCCATGATGGTGTTAGGTTGACAAATGTGCTCACTGATCTTGGAGGTCTTTTCCAACTGAAACAATTCTATGATTCTGTGATAATGCAGTGTGGCAGGAACGTGTTCTCTGCTCTTCTGTCCCCCGCGGGTTTACAATTCAGCAATACTAATTGTTCAATTAACAATACAAATGAGCTGAAGGCCTGCATTAGAAGAGTAGGCAGAGTTCACATATTCTTGATGTGTTTTCATCTCCTAATTATCAGAAGATTTGATTGCATTATGGCACGAAAGCCTTGTGACTGACTGTTTGCACCACTAATTACTACATGCAGAGAATAAACTTAGTCCTTCTATATGTAAAAATAACATCATTTCCCCCACACATATTTGTCTAAGACAGCCTAAAGACAGCAGAGAAAAGAAGTCACTTTTCATTATCTTATCTCAGGTGTGATAGCTGACCTTAAGTGAGAAATACTAGAAGAAGAGTGGTCAGGCTTTGGAACAGGTTGCTAAGGGAAGTGTTGAAGAAATGTGTCAATATGGCACACCGGGACATGGTTTAATATTAGGCCATGATGGTGTCACATTGATGATTGGACTTTATGAACTTAAAGGTCTTTTCCAACCAAAACAAATCTATGATAGTAAGAATAAGTAGGCAAAAACAGGTAAGGAGGGACACAGTGTCAGATTGCTCTGCCTTTCTGTAGCTCTCATCTGTTGTTTGCCATGAGAATCCCTACAGTTAACTAAAGAAGGTCTCCTCTGTATTTGGTATGCTCATGACTCTGGGAAGATTATCTATGAACAAAAAAAACTTCTGTTTGGGAAGTTACCTGCTGTAGATGCTTACTGATGCACAGCATGAGCTAGAAAGAGGTAAAAGTAAAGTTAGAAAGAGAGGAATGGGTAAAGAGAAGACAGAGAACAGAAACTACTTAAATACTTTGATCCTTGCCTGTCTGTTGCCTGCCTAGAAGGGAATGTGAGCAGAAGTGAAAAGATGGGTAGAAAATGTCTATAAGCAAGGTCTCTGAGTCAATTCTCCATCAAGTTACTGGCAACAGGGAATAATCTGCACTCTGTTTTCTAATGTTGTTTTTCTTCTGAAATCTGGAGTGGTAAATATGATAGAATCAGCGTGGTCAGGCTATAATAAGAGAAGATATTTCTCCCTCTGTCCTATAAAATATTAATGTCTTTGAAGTCCATGCTAATAAAAATAAATTTTTAATAGTATAGAAACCAACTGTCAGTCTGGCTTATGTTCTAACAAGATAAAGGGACTTTTAAAAATGCCATTTTGGTCCCATCTGAGCCTACTTGTGTGGGATTTTTACATGCAAAGATTAAGGAAAGTCGAAGCTTTTTGATTGCTGTAAAGACATGTATTTTGCAGGTTGAAATTCCTGTGTGATGGATTTTAAAAGCTATCTTGGGACTTCTGAATGCAGTTCTTCAAGGCTAGTAGTGGAAGTCAAAAGAATGAAAAATTGCCCAGACTCTGGTGAAAATGGCAGTGCTTATGCCACTTAGGACTTTGCATAATATTTGGTTAAAATGGCCTTGCAAAGGTTAATCTTCCTCGAACAAGAAGAAATATGTTGCCCTCAAATGCTTTAACCTGATATTTATTTTAAAGAGTAGTGGTTTTCCACTAACTGCTTGCACTCAGGAGGAAACGGTTTACAGTAGTGCTCCTGGAGTGCATTCTGTCTTTTCTACTCTTATGCTATGCTTGCCACCATAAAATCATCATCAGGCTAGAAGACTGCAGTCTTCCTGTTGGATTTGTTCCTTAGTGCAGATGCCCCTGCTTCTGTCATTTTAAGATTAAACTTGACAAGGTGGCCCCCCTGGTAGATGAGGGAAAAGCTGTGGAAGTTATCTACCTGAAGTTTAGTAAGACCTTCGAAACAGTTTCACACAGCGTCCTCCCAGAGAAACTGATTCACAGAATCACAGAATGTTACGGGTTGGAAGGAATCATCCAGTCCAACCCCCTTGCCAGAGCAGGATCACCTATACAAGATCACACAGGAATGCATTCAGGCAGGTTTTGAGCATCTCCAGAGAAGGAGACTCCACAGCCCCATTGGGCAGTCTGTTCCAGTGTTCTGTCACCCTTACAGTGAACGAAATTTTCCTCATGTTCACATGGAACTTCCTATGGCTCAACTTCCACTCTTTACCCCTTGTCCTGTCATTGGGCACCACACAGAAGAGCCTGACTCCATCCTCCTGGTACTCGTCTTTTATATATTTATAAACATTAATGAGGTCTCCCCTCAGTCTCCTCCAAGCTTAAGAGCCCCAACTCTCTCAGTCTCTGCTCATAAGGCAGATGTTCCACTCCCTTAATCATTTTCATGGCTTTGCACTGGACTCTTTCAAGCAGTTCCCTGTCCTTCTTGAACTGAGGGGCCCAGAACTGGACACAATATTCCAGATGTGGCCTCACCAGGGCAGAGTAGAGGGGGAAGAGAATCTCTTTTGACCTTCTAACCACAGTCCTTGTAATACACCCCAGAACAGCATTGGCCTTCCTGGCCACAAGAGCATGCTGCTGGTTCATGGTCACCCTTCCATCCACTAGGACCACCCAGGTCCTTTTCTCCTTCAATGATCTCCAACAGGTCAGTCCCCAACCTATACTGATTTCTCATGACTTGGACAGGTATATGCTTTTTAGGGTAAAAAAATGGCTGAATGGGTGGGCCTACAGAACTGTGGTGAATGGATTTAAATCCAGATTGGAGCTAGTTACAAGTGATGTTCCAAAGTGTTCAGTACTGGGGCCAGTTTGTTTAATATCTTTATCAAGGATTTGAATGAGGGGATTGAGGGCACCCTCAGCAAGTTTGCAGATGACACCAAGTTGTGTGGGTATCTGCTGGAGGTTATGGATGTTCTGCAGAGACATCTGGACAGGTTGGACAGGTGGGCTGAGGCCAACGGTGTGAGATTCAACATGATCAACTGCTGAGTGCTGCACTTGGGCCTTGACAACCACATGCAATGTTACAGACATGGGACAGAGTGGCTGGAAAGCTGCCCAGCAGAGAATGACTTGGGGGTGCTGTCTGACGGTCAGCTGAACATGAGCCACCATTGTGCTCAGGTGGTCAAGAAGGCAAACAGCATCTGGCCTGAAACACAAATAGTGTGATCAGCAGGTCTAGGGAAGTGACTGTCCCACTGTACTCAACACTGGTGAGGCTACACAACGTTCAGTTTTGGGCCCCTCACTACAGTAAGGGCACTGAGGTGCTGGAACATGTCCAGAGAAGGTCAACAAAACTGGTGAAGGGTCTAGAAAACAAACATTGTGAGAGGCAGCTGAGGCAACTGTGGTTGTTGAATCTGGAGAAGAGGAAGCTGAAGAAAGACCTCATTGCTGCTACAACTCCCTGAAAGGAGGTTGGAGTGAGGTGGGTGTTGGTCTCTTCTCACATGCAACAAGTGACAGGACAAGAGGAAACAGCTTCAAGTTGTGCCAAGGAAGGTTCAAGTTGGATATTAGGAAAACTTCTTCACAGAAAGGATTCTCAAGCATTGGAACAGATTTCCCAGGGAGGTGGTGAAGTCACCATCCCTGGAGGTGTTTAAAAGACATATAGCTGTGATGCTGAGGGACACGGTTTAGTGGCAGCAGATTAGCACTGATGATGGGATTGCGAGCTCTGGGTGAGAGATTTGATTTGGTCTTAAAGGTGTCTTCCAGCCTCAACAGTTCTGTGAGTCTATATATTTACATCAACCTTTAGAAAAGGGTTGTAACTTGAAATAATTTGGAAATTACAACTAGTTAGGAATGCAGCTATTTATTATGGGAAATATTTTGTATGGGCAAATGTGATTGCAGTGCTCCAGAAACTTTTAAGCTGAAATTAAAGTTGGTAGTTGTGACATGGGACTTGCTACACAGGGAGGTTTCTCCTCTGGGCCATGCTGTATCAGCTGCAATTCTTAAACTAGAGCTTTCTCATTATCAAAGAGGGGAGCAGCTCTGAGCAAGCTGAAATTACTGCCAGTCCTGGGGAAAAAAATTGCCTTTCTCTGGTGACTGCTCTAAAAAGAAGGAGTTTGATAAGTATTTGGAGAAAGCTGAGAGCAAACTTCTCACAGTGATGATGGGAAAGGAAGTAATTTGTGTGCATTGTTGCATTGCCATTGAAATTATTACATTAATGCTACTGGATTTCATTGTATAAATAAATGAAGGTATATAGGAGCCTAGAGTCATAGAGGACTCATTATTTTAATACGAAATATTATGTAGGTATTGCAGAATTCTCTACAAATGGCAAGGGAATTGATGAAACTTAACAAAACCACCTCCTAGCTACAAAATGAACAGGTAAAGCAGATGAGAGCTAGTCACAGATTTCCAAGCACCATTTTTCTGTCATCTCAGCGTCAGCCATAATTTTGTCAAATACACATTTTGATTTCTATATGGTGAGAAACTGATATTACCTCAGCCTAGCCTCATCTTAATTACCTGTTATTTACTTCTATGACTACAAAATGTCACATTAGCTGTCACCACAGAGATGGGTCCTTGAAATTGTGAAGAAAGCCCTGTAATGCACAGTGCTGTGTAGTAGAGTGTTGCCATTGAAGATGGGCTCATAGCACCATGTACAGAACAAGGTAGCTCTCTATGGATGGAGAACAAAGTTGCAGGATCCAGAGAAAGCAGCATGCTGAGAAAGTGGATTGTTTGAGTAATGTTGATCATGGCTGGGTTGCTTTGTTCTGCAAATAACTTGGAGTAGAGTAGCTAGAAGGTTGCTCAGCAGAGAAAAACCCGGTGGTGATGCTTGACAGCCAGCAATGGGCTCAGATGGGCAAGAAGGCCATTGGCATCCTGGCCTGGATCAGCAATAGTCTGACCAGCAGAAGCAGGGAAATGATCATGCCCCTGTACTGGTGAGGCCACACGTTGAATCCTGGGCTGAGCTTTGTGCCCCTCACTACAAGAAAGACATTGAGGTGCTGGAGAGTGTCCACAGAAGGGCGACAAAGCTGGTGAAGGGTCTGGAGAACAGGAAGCTGAAGGGAGACCTCATTGCTCTCTGCTACTCCCTGACCACATTTTTAGTAATGAAGTTTTTCCCAGTATCCAACCTAAACCTCTCTTGGCACAATTTCAGGCCATTTCCTCTTATTCTGCCATCTCATATGAGGGAGAAGGCACAGACTCTGATGACTGAAAGAAAGCAAATGTCACTCCAGTCTTCAAAAAAGGCAAGAACGAAGACCCAGGCAACCACAGACCAGTCAGCCTCACCTCCATCCCTGGAAAGATGATGGAACAGCTCATTCTGGAGGTCATGTCTCACCACATGGAAGAAAAGAGGGTCATCAGGAGTAGCCAATATGAATTTACCAAGGGGAGATCTTGCTTGAGTAATCTGATAGTCTCCTATGAAACCATGATCAAATGGGTAGACAAAAGAAGATCTGTGGATGTCAGCAAGGCTTTTGGTACTGTTTCCCACAACATCCGCATAGATAAGCTCAAGAGGTATGGCATAGACAGTTGGTCTATGAGGTGGACCAAAAACTGGATCCATAACAGAGTTCAGAGAGTTGTGATTGGTGGCACAGGGTGAATTTGGAGGCCTGAAGCTAGTGGTGTTCCCCAGGGATCAGTACTGGGCCCAGTTTTGTTCAATATCTTTATAAACAACCTGGATGAGGACGTTGAGTGTACCCTCAGTGAGTCTGTTGATGGTACAAAACTGGGGCTGTGGCCAACAGCCCCTCAGGCAGTGCTGCTATCCAACAAGATCTGGACAGTCTGTAGAGCTAGGTGAAGGCAAAGTTTACAAAGTTGAATAAGGACAAGTGCAGGGTCCTGCATCTGGGGAGGAATAACAACAGACACTAGTACAGGTTAGGGGCTGCTTTGTGGAGAGCAGCTCCACAGAGAAAGACCTTGGAGTCCTAGTGGACAGCAAGTCCTCCACAGGACAGCAATGTGCCCTTNTGCTTGTACATTGTGCTAAGCTGTAAATAGAGCTTCATTCCTTAACTTCCAGACGGCTAAGTCTAGTCTGGGTGATTTTACAAAGTGTGGGGGGCAGGGAACTCCCAAACCATCACACCTGGGGCAGAGAAGACTGAGAGGGGATCTGATCAATGTCTATAAATATCTGAGGGATGGGTGTCAGGTGGACAGGACCAATTTGGCTTTGATGGTGTGCAACAATAAGACAAGGATCAGTGGCTACAAGCTGGAAGATAGAACGTTTCACCTCAATGTGAGGAGAAACTTCTTTACAGTGAGGATGACTGAGCACTGGAACAGGCTGCCCAGAGAGGTTTTGGAGTCTCTTTCTCTGGAGACTTTCAAAACCCACCTGGGCGCATTCTTCTGTGGAGTACTCTAGGTGATCCTGCTTTTGGAAGAGTGGTTGGATTCAATCTCTGGAGGTCCCTTCCAACTTCTAACATTCTGTGATTCTGTGATTCTGTGACCCTTGTCTCTACAGCCTCTTTCAGGTTGTTGTAGAGAGCAATGAGGTCTCCCCTCATCCTCCTGTTCTCCAGATTAAACAACCTCAGTTACCTCAGGTGCTTCTCATAATACTTGTTCTTCAGACTCTTCACCATCTTTGTTGCCCTTCTCTGGACATGGTCCAGCACCTCAATGTCCTTCTTGGAGTAAGTGGCCCAAAATAGAACCCTGTATTCAAGGTGTGGCCTCACCAATGCCAAGTACAAGGGCACCATCACTTCCCTGTTATAGACTTCATTCAGGAGAAGGACTTGCAAATATTTTGGTGGAGAGCTGAACCACTTCTCACACTTCAGTGAAAACCTGAAGTAACTGTAGAATGTAAAATCTGCTCTTTGATGTCTTATGATAAGCAAGTAAATTATTTATCACCTTGTAGAGAAAGAAACATTCAGTATGAAGAATGTCAGTTAAAAACCAAACCAAAACAGTGTTCTCAGCCTCTGTGCGGGGATAACAGCTCTCCTTATTTGCACATTTCACTCTGTGATTACATGGGCATGACAGAGTTAAGAGGTTTGCTGCCTATGCTACTCTGGGAAGAAACTGGCACAACATATCTATTTTCTCAGCAGATAAACATGATTTTTTTCCTGGCAGGTGGTTTTTGCAATTGTATTTGGGCAGTGAGCTTTTGCATATGGATGCCAGAACACCTGCCACTCAAGAATGTATTTATAGAAACTGTAAACTAATTATTTCCCTTAAACATCTCAATGTTTTTTATGACATATGATGATATCCTACCCAATGGGGATTACATCACTACTTTTCTGGCACTAATTTTCTTACCTGCTTCCCTCTTTCCCTTTACCCTTCCTTTCTTGCTCCCTTTCTCTAAGGCAAAAGCAACAAAACACTGTTCCTGAACAGTGTGTCTAGGAACATAGTCAGTTTCATAGATTCATAAAATGGGTGGATGAGAAGGGACCCTCAAAGTTCATCTTGTCAACTGCCATGCAGTTAGGAGGGACACCTCTAAGTAAATCAGATTGCTCTGGTCCCCATGAAGTTTGACTTTCAATGTCTCCAGGAATAGGATCTCCACCACATGCTTTGAACATTAATACATGGCAGACTTTGCCATCTTTAACAAATATTCACTTCCTTGCTCTAGATCCCCTTGCAGTTTGGCAGTTTGGAAAACTCACAACTTCTGAAGGGTAACAGATTTTTTTTTTTTTTTTTTTTTTTTGTTAAGGGTTGATACAGCAAAGAAGCAGCTCTATAAAACCAGGATAAAACTTCCTCATAAATGAAAATGCTGATTGTCAGCAGCCTATGCCAAGGATGTGTTCCAGTTTGGATCCTAAGCCCTTAACTTTTTACAAGGTCTTGCAATGACAGGGCTAGGGGCAATGGGTTTAAACTGGCAGAGGGGAGATTTAGACTAGATGCCAGGAGAAAGTTCTTTACAGTGAGGGTGGTGAGGCACTGGAACAGGTTGCCCAGGAAGGTTGTGGCTCCTCCCTCCCTGGAGGTGTTCAAGGCCAGGTTGGACGAGGCCTTGAGTGACCTGTACTAGTGGGAGGTGTCCCTGCCTATGGCAGGGGGTTGGAACTAGATGATCCTTGAGGTCCCTTCCCACCTTACCATTCTATGACTCTATGATTAACTTTCATCAAGGTTGGATATGGTAATCTGGAAACCCCTGACTGTCTCTTTAAAGAGAAAGGAACTCAAACATGTGACAGCAATGCACATGTAGGAACCAGGATGAAGGTGCACCCCAGCCTGAATGTTCACCTCGTATCACTGGTTCTGAGAGAAAAACCCTAACTTTGTGCTACAGAATAAGGCTGAAGATCCGTAAGTCATAGAATTGTAGAATCCATTGAGTTTGAAGGGATCCTCATAGGTCATCTTGTCCAACTCTCATGCAATGGGTTGACTGACTAGATCAGGTTGCTCAGGGGCCCATCAAGTTTGATCTTGAATGTCTCCAGGAATGGGGCCTCCAACACATCTCTGGGCAACCTGTTCCACTGTTTCACTACCCTCATTGTGAAGAACTTCCTCCTAATGTCCAAACTAAATCTACCTGCTCTAGCTAAAAAGTTCTATGAGTTTTCTAGAATCATCTCTGTTGTGAGTCATTTGTGGATAGTTGTAAAATGCAATGAATAAATTAAGAAGATGTGCTGAGTGAGCAGGTAGCAATAACATCAAGCCCTTTACTCTCACAATACTGCTAAAATGTCTGAGACTTTAATCAGGCATTATCCTATTATGTATGACTGGTTTAATTACATAATTATTTATTTCATGAATATGTTTACAGTTTTCTTCAGCAGATACGCTATTCAAGCTTTGGGATTTAACAACTCTTAGCGAGCATGGTCCCCATTAGATGCATCATCTAATGGGAATGTGCCAGTTTCACCTCAATTTCATGAACTGGCAAAGGCAATTCATTGTCTTAATAACAAAAGTAATGATATATTTGGCAGCAAAATGCACACAGTCACTTCTGTGTGAAAAAGAAAACATTTAGCTGAATAATTAATACAGAATACAGTGGTTGGAGTAGGAATCATGGAATCGTAGAATCACAGAATCACAGAATGGTAGGGATTGGAAGGGACCTCTGGAGGTTGTTAAGTCCAACCATCTTGCCAAGGCAGGATCACCTAGGGCAGGTCACACAGAGACACATCCAGAAGGGTCTTGAAAGTCTCCAGAGAAAGAAACTCCACAACCTCTCTGGGCAACCTGTTCCAGTGATCTGGCACCCTCACAGGAAAGNAAACAGAGCCTCATTCCTTAACTTCCAGCTGTCTGAGTCTAGTCTGGGTGATTTTACATAGTGTGGGGTGACAGGGAACTCCTAAACCATCACAAAGTTTTTCCTCTGGTTGAGGGAGTATGTATTAGTGCATAAAGAAGAATGACAATAGCATGATCTTATTTCTCAGCTGTCTTAGATTCTTTGCATGGCTTTGGACAAGAGAAATTAAGAATTGTATTGCAGTGTTACTTAAACATTTACTTACGTCCTAATGTGGTAATAGGATAGGCACAATTCTTGACCTTCCTTTAAAACCAGAAACAGGAATTGGCAGAATGCTGATTTTCAACCTCAGTGCCAAAATGGCTCAGTTCAGCAGACTAAGAAACTCTATCTATCCAACCACAGTAACCCCATCAATCTCAGCTCAGTGCACTTTTGAAGGAGAAAGAGAGTCTCTTTTAGACATCCTTTTTGTGTTCAAGAGTTTTTGTGAGCAGTGATACTGATCTGAGCAGCACCACAGGTCTGCAGCTCTCATTCCTATATGGCATTCATCTTCATGCTATCTGTGTTTGTATGTCTTGACTACTAAGAAAATTAAATTAAAAATGTGCATGGATTGATTTACTTTCTGGTGTCCTTACTATTTGGAATGGTGAACATGCTCAGCATGCATCTATTCTGCAATGTTAGCAAGTAGGTGTTTTCTCATCAGTTTTCTATACGTAGCCCTCAGTGTTTGACAACCTAGCTCAGCTGAGATGGAGTTTTTGCTTGCTGAATTAGGCACCCAGCAAGGGAAGGAAATTTTTTGCTTGTTTTTCCTGTGTTTTTGTTGTTGGAGTTTTATTTGTGTGTGTGGTGGTGCATTTTGGTTTTTTTTCCCACAGACTATGACATACTTCTTTATTCACTTCTGTTCCACTCTTCCTCAATATATTAATTTTTCTTCATTTGAATGCTAACAGAGAGAGAAATTCTCATTTCAAATGTATTTATCCTCTTTACTGGCTTTCTAAATAAATTACAAGTTGCCATCTTCATGCTTGTCATCAGCCCACATCATAAGATAAGGCTCACTTGTGCTGGTGATTGCTGAAAAACTTTCTATTCTGTGTATTCTATAGCCAAAAGAATGTTAGTTGTCAGTTCCATATTATTCTGTCATTTCTGCAATCTCTGGAGCAGTAGCATCATGGATATTTCTCCAAATAAGCAGAGCATTCTGAAGTTATTATCAAAGCCTTGGATGTAACTGTAAGCTGTTTGAGCTGTTAAGCTTTTCTTTTCTGCTGAAGAAAATTCAAGTGGCTGGAGAAAAGTCATCAGGTGATTAGAGTTTGATTTTGTATTAGCCAAGTTTAAACAACTTGCATCAGTATTACAGGTGTAAATTAATGGTTTTCTCATACGCATTTGACTGAAAACTGTGAATTCTTTTTTTTTTTTGGCCACCCATAGAATCATAGAAAGAGTTAGATTGGAAGGGACTTTGAAGATCATACAGATTGAAAACACCCACCATGGGCAGGCACACCTTCTGCTAGACCAGGTTGCTGAAGTCCCCATCCAACCTGGCCTTGAACACCTCCAGCGAGAGAGCATCCACAACCTCCCTGGGCAACCTGTTCCTGTCTCATAGCACTCATAGCACTCACTGTAAAGAATTTCTTCCTAATTTCCAGTCTCAATCTACCTTCTTCCAGCTTAAATCCATCCCCCCTCATTCTATCACTGAAGCCCTTGTAAAAAAATCCCTCCCCAGCATTCTTTTAATGCAATATATGCATGAATAAATATGGAGTCTATATACATGGATAAATATAGAGTCCTGCACCTGGGGAGGAATAGCCCCCAATGCACCACTACAGATTGGAGGTTATCCTGCTGGAAGGCAGCTCCATGAAGAAGGGCCTTGGAGTCCTGGTGGACACTAAGTTATTCATAGGACAGCAATGTGCCTTTGCTGTGGACAAAAGTGCCAATGATATCCTGGGACGAATTAAGAAGTGTGTGGTCAGCAGGTCAAGGGAGGCTCTCCTTCGCCTCTGCACATCTGTAGTATTGTGTCCAGTTCTAGACTCCACGGTTCAGGAGAGAGAGGAAAATACTAGAGAGAGTCGAGCAGAAGCTATGATGATGCTAAAGGGACTGAAACATCTGTCTTCTGAGTAAATGCTGAGAGACCTGGGGCTGCTTAACCTTGGAGAAGGCTAAGATGAGATTTGATCAGTGTTTACAAATATATTTAGGGTGGGCGTCAAGAAGATGGAGGTAGTCTCTCTTCAGTGGTGAGAAGGCAGTGGACACAAACTGGAACACAGGAAGTTGCATGTTTACAGGAAAAAAAAAATCTTTGCTGTGAGGGTGCCAGAGATCTGTACCAGGCTGCCCAGAGAGGTTGTGGAGTCTCCTTCTCTGGACACTTT
Organism: Ramphastos sulfuratus; assembly: GCA_013399055.1. Taxonomy (NCBI): domain Eukaryota; kingdom Metazoa; phylum Chordata; class Aves; order Piciformes; family Ramphastidae; genus Ramphastos; species Ramphastos sulfuratus. Next base: position 18,917 of record WBNM01021500.1, on the reverse strand, counting down.
GCAAATTGTGATGGTTCAGGAGTTCCCTGCCTCCCACACTTTGAGAAATGACCCAGACTAGAACTCAGCCGGATGGAAGTTAAGGAATGAAGCTCTATTTACAGCTTAGCACAATATACAAGCAGATATATACACTATATACAGAAATATTTACAGAAATATACAAGGTAAAGGTAATACGGAAATACAACACCCCTCCCAGAAATCAGAGACCCCAGGAGGGGCTCCCAACCACCTTTCCACCTTCTCCCCACCCCTATACCTTACCCCAAAATTTGCCTTATACTCAAGGTGAATTTGGAGGATCAGCCAGGGGGATTAGAAGAAAAAGTGGTTAGTGAGATTAATAGGCAGAGAGGAGAAGCCAGAAACTGCTAGACAACCCAAAAGACGACTGACTTATCTATGTTTATGTTCTTAGTTTTATCCATCTCAGCAAGCCTATGAGTGAAGTAGAGATCACTCTTGTTTCCTTTTCTCAGCCTGTAATATAATTTTCTCCATTAAAATATTCTAATTAGCCTCAAACCAGCACACAAATGCACCTGGATGAGTTCCTGTGTGACCTGCCCTAGGTGATCCTACTTTGGCTGGGAGTTTGACTTGATGATCTCCAGAGGGCCTTTCCAATCTCTACCATTCTGTGATTCTATAGTGACTGAGTATCTGCATCTGACTGGGTAGCTGGGACAGTCCACTTGATAACCCAGCTAAATTAACACTGCTGTCAGCGTGCTGTGTCCAAATCATGCAACACAGATAGGGCAGAATGATGGAGGACATGTTAAGATTTGCACAGACTGAGCCAACATGTATATAGAAGTGGAAACTTTAAGTGTGGACTTCAGCCAAATGACTGAATTGTTAATACATATGAAAAGACAAGTGTTGCTTCTGCAATTTCATAAAATAGCCTTAATTTTCATTAGCCCTTAGACTAAGCATCAAATTTCGGAAGTTTCTTAAACATAGAAATCAATTTCCTTGTGTGATTTTCTCTTTCCTTCTTTCCTGTTGTACATAGTATTTCTGTTGTTGTTCACAGTAGTTGGTTGGAGTAGATGATCAGTGGTTGGACTTGATGATCTAATGGTAAGACTGAATAATCTAATTATTGGACTTGATCTTAAAGGTCTTTTGCAACGACAGTGATTTAGTGGTTCTTTCAGATATTGTTTTGTTTTATGCTCCTACAATTTGTACATGATCTGCTTTAGGTGATGCTGCTTTGGCAGGGGGTGTTCCACTCAATGATCATCTTCAGAGGTCCCTTCCAACCCCTACCATTCTGTGATTCTGTGAACCACACAGGAAGTAAAGATGCTGACTAAAATCTAGTCCACTACAGAGCAAATTAAAACCATCAACGTATCTATCACAGTGCCCTTTCAACTTTAGGGGTTGCCAAATAGAGCTAACTGGCCAAATAGTGACTAAATTACTTGTATTCAGAATTTTCTAACTCTCTGAGGTCAAAATCCATCATAGATAAGGTACTGTTACAGCAAAGAGTAGTTTCTTGCCAGTTTCTTTGTCCTCGGTGGTTTCCTAAATAAAATTGCAGCTACATTGGCAATCCCACAGCTGTCGAACAATCAATAGGTTGCATCACTTACTGATATAGGGTCAGGGCCTCGTTTCTTTGATCAGGTGTTGGAATGGGCTGCCCAAGAAGGGGGTGGAGTCACCATCCCTGGAGGTGTTAAAAAAAAAAATTGTAGATGTGGCACTTTGGGACATGGCAGGGGTTGGAACTAGATGATCCTTGTGGTCCCTTCCAACCTTACCATTCTATGAGTCTACGATTCTATAGTTTAATGGTGATGTCAGGCTGACGGTTGGACTCAATGACCTTGGAGGTCTTTTCCAGATAGAACAATTCTATGATTCTTTTTGCAGATGGGGCTCACATCTGAAGGCAGCTAAGTTTAAAACTCTGAAAATTCTCTGAGAGAAAGCATTTCCTCTTTTTTTTTTTTTTTTTTCATATAAACTTTATTGCCAAGGCAACCCAGCCACAAAAAGCATTTCATAGGGCTTGGATGGTGCTTTTATTTGAAGTAAAAGCGCGAATAGTAAGAATATCAGTGAAGTAGTGGGAAGGTGTTTCTGATGAAGCAACTTTCAGTTTGATACATTGAGTAATAAATGTAAAATGAAAACCTTCAGGATTAATAAAAAAAAAATCTCTATGAGATCATTAGGCTTGATCAACTGTTTGACTGGCAGTTATTCACATACCTCTTAAGAGATGAAGAGATCACGTTAACGTACTGGTCTAATATGGGTACAATGACCCCATTTTGCTTCATGATGAACAGCTAAGCTATTGCAGAGCGATCAGAGAACAGGAAAGAATTTAAATGAATACCCTTTTTTACTTCAAAACACACGTTTCAGGAGTCAGCAGATAAAAAAATGCTGATGGTAAAAGTTCGACTTGTGGAAAAGACATGGAAGGCCATGTTGGATGAGGTATTGAGCAACCTGGTCTAGTGGAAGGTGCTCCTGCCCATGGAAGTGTGGATCTTTAAGGGCCCTTCCAACCCAAATCAATGTATGAATCAACTAATCTCTGAATACATGAATTGTGCGTAGGGAGTGGGGCCTAAGAGGATTAGTTTGCTCAGGTGATTTGTTGACTCTATGCAAATCTAAGCACAAGTATGTCTCAAGAGGTGTTACTGTATTTTTTGTCTGTGTGATAAAATGACACTCATCTAGATTTTTGTTCAGAATGTCATATTTTGACCAGAAACTTTTCATAATTGCATGTGATCAGGAAGCTGGCTGACCCACAGGCTATATATTTTATATATATATATACACACACACACATTTATATATATATATATAAACACACACACATTTATAAATATATATATAAAATATATATTATAAAATGTTCCTCTTTGGCCAATGGGTCATTCCACAGTGTAAGGATGTTTGACTGAGAGACTGTCTCTGGCTGTTACCATTTGGCCAGTGAAGGTATCTCCTGTCTAGTAGGAAACCTCATTAAAACTACTATTTCCCTAGGAAGG
>WBNM01021500.1:0-15437 GCA_013399055.1 Ramphastos sulfuratus | reverse complement strand
CTTATGTCTTTTTATACAGTTTTTAGGCCGTTGTCCAGGTGCAGCTCCCCAGGAAATCTTCCTGTGTATTCTCATGTCTGCAGGGGCCCAGCGGCGGCACTGAGCAGGGCCTCCGCCCCCTCCCTGCACCCCTTACCTGTCCATACCCCAAATACACAGAAACCTTTTGTCTTTGGGGTAGCTGGTGTGAAGTATCACATCCTGGGCGTTGCTTTCAAGCCAGGCTGAAATCTCAGAATTTCATCAAGACTCTCTATCTAGCATTCCTGAGCTCTTAGGCAGATGTCTGGGCCAAGTGCCCTAAGTCCACAAAGGTGCTGTTTGCATCCCTTTGCCAGCAATCCTGGCCCATCTTTAACAAAGGCAGTCTTTATCTTTGTTGATTACATTATGGGAGGGGCAATCAGCCTCTCACACAGGTGTAAGGAGTTAATTCTGTTTTCCTCCTTCGCCTCAACATTTTTTGTCTTGAGATGTCTTCACACCATTGGCCCAGGAAGACAGCTGCTTATCTACCAGACCATAAGCTCTGTGATTATAGCAGCTGATGAGCTGACAAGCCCACAAGTTCCACATTCAAGAGTGTTGGGATGCAAAGTGGAGCTCTTTGTGTCAACTTTATGAGTCTTTTGATGAAGATGACCCTCACAGATGACTGATGCAGCAGTTTAGAGCAGAGAGTGCACAGCTTGCTCTGGGGCTGGGACTAACACACACAATTTTAACAGGACCAGCAAAACGTGCTATAACCATGGCAACTGAATGAGGAACTGTGACCACATATGAAATTGGAAACTATGTCAAAGCTCAAAGGTAACAGGGAAGTTTGGAGCTCCTCCCACCAATCAAGGCCTTCAGGACCAGTAAGACATTATCTGGATTCACAGTGGTAACTATCTCTCCTTTTGTTATCCCACGTGTTTGTCCTCCTTTTCTATATTTCTAACTTTTCCCCCTGCACATATAAGCAAAATAAAATACAAATGCTTTTCCCAAACAACTGCGCAGTTCCTTCTTGGTTTCTTTTGGGAGATCCATAAAAGAACCACCTCTTCTGCAAAAGCAGATTGAGAAAAAGAGGAGTGGTTGAGATAAATAGCTTTCTTTACTCTGGAGAAGAGGAAGTAGAGGGTAGATCTCATTGCTTTCTACAACTTCCTGAAAGGAGGTAGTAGAGAGATGGGTGTTGGTTTCTTCTCACAAGTCACAACTGATAGGACAAGAGGGAAAAACATCTATTTATGCCAGGGGAGGTTTAGATTGAACATTAGGAAAAAAGTTCTATACCTAAAAGCTTCTTAAGGCTGGAACAGGCTGTCCAGGGAACTGGTTGAATTGCCATACCTTGAGGTATTTTAAAACTGTCTAGACATGGTGCTCAAGGATGTGTGTAGTAGTGGTGCTGGTAGCATTAGTCTTGATGATCTCAGAGGTCTTTTCCAACCATGGTGATTCTATGAGAATCCCAGTGCCTAGAAAAGGCATTGTGAAACCTAGAAGGAAAATATCAATACAACTGTCAGCATCTTGAATAAAAATTGCATGAACAATTCCAAGGAACCAGTCACTGAAGCTCTGAAACTCACTTTGAGAAGCATGAGTCTTACTTTTTGCAAGTAAATCTTTTTGTGTTCTGTCTCCTGTCGTGGTAGACCTAAATGGGCCAAATTAGGCTCGTACATGTTCTGGCTCGCCCAGGCATGTTTTTCTGCTCTCCCTCCTTCTGTTTTGGGGAGAGCAACCGTGGGAAAAGGGACAAAGAACCTGGCGCCACTAAGTCCGGGGTCTGTGGCCTGCCCAGCAACTGCGGTAAACGGGGTGCACATGGTTGCCTTATGCAAGGCCCGTGATCTGCCCAAAAAAGGGTAAAGCAAGCCTATGGCTTCACCCAATATGGCCAAATCTTGGCTAACTGCCATTTGATTGGCTATCNGAATATTTAATATTAATAAACTATATATTAATATTTTTAAAATATCGTCTCACAGTAATTAATTACCCCTTCTGTAACACTCCAAAACTCCACACCCATGATAAAGACTTTTAAATAACTTCAGTACTTTTGTTCCAGCAGCAAAGTCATATTTAACCTTTGATTGTCAAAAGCATTTAGATAATGAACACCCATTGATTGCCCCATAAAGGAATATACAGAAAGAGAGATTCTCAGTTCTGATTTCCAATTCCTTCCACTTAAATGGCAGCAATAAAAAAAAAACCCACATTCATGAACTGCACATTGGAGACAGCTCAGTTAAGACATTTTGTATTGCTTTTATTTTGACTTAATGGGCTTGCTGTTGAGGCCAACATCTTGGTGGGATACAAGCTGTCTAAATGGATGCAGAGAATCCCTTAGGCAGGAGCTGGAGAGAAGCCAAGTGGAAGGCAGGCAGGTGAGCAGGCACAATTCTGGCTCTCACAAAAGAGCAGGTAGTCTGAACTATAGATCAAAACTCCTCACATCCAAGTGGAAGCTTTCCATTAAGCTCTAGGAGCACTGTAGCAACCCTTGTGTTCACAGCTGTGATCAAATTAAGGACTCAGTGCCTTCAGTCTGTTACCAGCAGTATACCTTCATCAAAGAATAGCCACAAGAGTGACTAAAACATGGCAAGACGTGTGATGGTCAAAGACTCCAGCAGGCACCGTTTATCTTAACAAAGACAAGGCTAAGCAGGGGGGTTTCATCACAACCTGTAAAGAACTACATGAGGAACAGCAATGTTCTCCATGGCAGGTTGGACAGGGCCTTCAGCAACCTAGTCTAGTGGCAGGTGTCCCCACCCACGGCAAGGGGATTGGAACTTGATGATCTTTAAGGTCCTTTCCAAGCCAAAACATTCTATAGTTCTATGAATGCAATTTTAAAATACTCACCAGTATAGCAGATGGATATATATATAAGAAGATTTGAGGTCTGGAAATGGAAACAGAATAAATTTATACAAGAAATTGGATACAAATTTAGCAGTGACGTTACATAACCTTTGGAAGGACTTAAACTTGCCGAGACTGGGCTTGTAGTGATAAGATGAGGTGGAAGTGTAAGGTCCTGCAACTGGGTAGGCACAATCCCAAGCACAAATCCAGGCTGAGGGGTGAATGGCTGGAGAGCAGCCCTGAGGAAAAGGACCTGGGGGTCTGGCTTCATGAAAAGCTCAACATGAGCCTGCAGTGTGTGCGCATAGCCCAGACAGCAACTGAATCCTCAGCTGCATCAAGAGCAGCGTGGCCAGCAGGGCAAGGGAGGGGATTCTGCCCCTTTACTCTGCTCTTGTCAGACCCCATCTGGAGTACTGTGTGCAGTTCTGGAACCCCCAGCACAGGAAGGATGTGGAACTGGTGGAGCGGATCCAGAGGAGGGCCATGAAGATGATTAGAGGGCTGCAGCAGCTCTGCTATGAGGACAGACTGAGAGAGTTGGGGCTCTTCAGCCTGGAGAAGAGAAGGCTTCCAGGAGACTTTATAGTAGCCTTCCAGTATCTGAAGGGGACCTACAGGAAGGCTGGGGAGGGACTATTTACAAGGTCTTGTAATGACAAGACAAGGGGCAATGGGTTTAAACTGGCAGAGGGAAGATTTAGACTGGATGTTAGGAGGAAGTTCTTCACAGTGAGGGTGGTGAGGCACTGGAACAGCGAGGCTGTGGTTGCTTCCTCCCTGGAATTGTTCAAGGCCAGGTTGGACGAGGCCTTGAGTGAGCTGTACTAGTGGGAGGTGTCCCTGCCTATGGCAGGGGATTGGAACCAGATGATCCTTGAGGTCCCTTCAAACCTTGCATTCTATGATTCTATGATTCTAAACTGGATGAGGGTAAATTGAGTCTGGATATTAGGAAGAAATTCCTTACAGTGAATGTGGTGAGACACTGGAACAGGTTACCCAGGGAGGTTGTGAATGCCCCCTTCTTGAAGGTCTTCAAAGCCAGGTTGGATGAGGGTTTGAACCACATGGTCTAGNGTGGACCCGCCCACCCCAGGGGGATTAGAACTAGATAGTCTTTAAGGTCCCTTCCAACCCAAATTTGCTTTTTTTTTTTTTTTTTTTAATCTGATTTTAACACAATTCAGGGAATCTCTATTGACTGTGCTGCACAGGACATCAGGTTAATAAATAGGAATGTCTCTTCTAGGTATACTATTTATGAATTCGTTCTGGTGGAAGCACACAGTGTTCTGTCTCTCCAAAGTCAAGAAACATATTGAAATACCTAAACATGGAATTTGGCTAGAGGTAGTTGGGAATTTTTCACCCAAATTATATTCTACTTTGAGGTGTAATTTCAAGGGGGGAGGGGTGGGCGGGGGGAAGGGGAAGCGTGGCAGTATTTTTTTAACTGTCACGTTTTTCTGATGGGAAATTAAAATTACAATTGCAATTTTATTTCATGTTAGTTGACCTGAATAAGAGTATTGATTTTGTTTTGACACTAATCTAAATTATTTTGCTTCAGATCGATATTAAATAGATATGATATAAAATAGCGTTTTGCCATAGATAAAATTTACTTTTATTGAACTTATTTTCTTTACAAGCTGAGGGTTTTGGTTGAACATGTATTCTCTAATGCATTTTCTGGAATCATAAGACTCACTTTTAATGGCTTTAGATTTTTTTTTCTTCTTGATCTCTGCCTGCCTGTCTGCTATGGCGATAGGAGGCAACACTGAACTGAGAGAATAAGATGAAGTTTGATGGTGTGATACAACTGAGCAACCAATTTCTAAGAAATTCAGATGTTTTAATTGAATATATCCCTAACTGAACTGCCACTTCTAAATACCTTCAGAGATGGTAGGGATGGCAACTCAACCACTTCCTTTTGTTTTCACCTAAATATTTGTTAGAATGCGAGTGCAGGAAAGTTTTGTTTCCTATTGTGAAAAATTTTGTCCAAATAACAATTGGATATTTTTATTCAGTTGACAGTTTCAATTAAATTAAACATGTAAAAAAATTCAGTAACTGTTTTTATCTGCAAGAAACATTTTCTGACATTATTATTGATTGTCTTGTACTTAGAAGTGGATTTGCTAGGCACGGTTTGAATCCAAAGGAAAATTCTAAGCTTTCAAGTATTTTTTTCTTTTAAGCCAATCAAAATACTGGAATTTTCGAATATTTTATGAAACAAAATACCGTGAAGAGTTTTTCTTACTTAAATTCATCTTCCTTATCATAAATAATTTCAGTGTGATATGGAACATTTTGAACAAGTTCTTGTTCAAAAAGTGTTCCTTCACATTCCCTGAAATCTAGTTAGTCTTAACCAACTTTCTTTCTATGTCCTATTTATAAAAAAATAAATAAAGCTGGTTTTTGAGTTTTCACCAGCAAACAAGGGAAGAAGAATGCAAGTGTAGAACAACTTAGTATGGCAAAACTTCATCTCAGTCAACTTACCAGACAGATCACAGAATCACAGAATGGTAGGAGCTGGAAGGGACCTCTGGACTTCATTGATCCCAACCCCTCTGCCAAAGCAGGATCTTCTAGGGCAGGCCACAATGGAATGCATCCCAGATACGTTTTGAAGGTCTCCAGAGAAGCAGACTCCACAGCCTCTCTAGGCAACCTGTTCCAGTGTTCCAGCACCATCACAGCAAAGTTTTTCCTCACTGCAAAGTTGTTCCTCACTGGAACTCCCTGTGTTCCAGTTTGTATCTGTTTCTCTTTGTCCTTTCACAAGGCACCAATTAAAAGAGACTGGCACCTCCTTATTGACACCAATCTTTAAGGTAGTTGTAAACACTGATCGGATTAACTCTCAGCCTTCTCTTCTCCAAGTTAAACAGCCCCCAGGTCTCTCAGCCTTTCCCCATTAGACAGATGTTCCAGTCCCTTCATCATCCTTGTAGCATACATGAGATTCTTTCGAATATTTTCTTGTCCCTCTTAAAGTGTGGGTAGCGCAGAAATGGACACAGTACTCCAGATATTGTCTCATCAGGACACTCCAGGGTACCATTGGCTTTCTTGGACTGAAAGATGGCTGTTTTCCACCAGATAATTATTCAATATATGTCTGCTCACACAGTTAGTCTTATTTTTCCTGAGATACTGTGGGCTATTATATAGTGTCCTGTGATTACTTAGTAAGCAAGTCGGGTCACTACTTTCCAGTCAAATAAGGTTATTTTCTTTGGTGGTTGAACTACTGAAGTACAGAATATTAATTATGGATTCAGCTGTTTGTTCTGTTTGTGAATCATTCATGAATTAATCCTAATTTCTGCGAATGCCATTTTTATCTGTCAGTAGTCACTGAATCTTTCAATGAATAACTTTGATCTTAAGTGTTTTCTTGAACACTGTTTGCCTTGAGGTTATTCATTATTTATGTTGAACTGTTAGACATACAACATTGCTTAAGCAACTTTTCTGAAGACCAGCTGATATTCATTATGGAAAAAAAAACAAACACAGAACAAAATAACAAAAACTAAAATCAGAATGGTTAGCAGAGCATGAATTTGGCCTAGGAATGTTTTCTCTGTGGATCTGGTAATTTTCTCACAAGCAAAATTTCAGATAATTGATCAAATAAATTGTTACAAATCAGCTATCATGGTATATTTTCTTTAATGGGAGCATATAAAATATGTAAATACATGTTTTTTACTGTTTTCACGCACCCTCTTTTGTATGATGGTGTTGATTTAGTACTCCACCGAGGTCCCCTTCGGTGTTTATGTTTGCTTTCTCCAGTAGTTTTGTGCCTAATTATTCATTCAAAATGTGCATTATTCAAACAATGGCCTATTGCTTTAATTTCTGCTTTAATTTCTTCCTTTACACTTAATAGCACCATGACAGTTTTGCCGATTAAGAAGTTAGGCAATGTTCAATTCTCCAACATCAGAACTAGTGCTCGCTGTCCTCATCCCACCTCTCCACAAGCAAAACAAAGTCAGCAGCTGCTTCTACCCAAACTTTCATTTCTAAAATAAAACAAATAGTGCGACACTGAGTTCCAAGTGCTGTAGCAAGTTCAGATATTGCTCTATCATCTCCAAAAACCTGCCAAGATTCATATACAGCGAGAGCTTGTTCCTCAGAACAAATTTTTGACTGGTTGACACTAAAAAAACAGCTTTCTATAACAGCTAGGCACTTTCTAGACATGCAAAGCATTTTCTAGATATCAGATGTTTTGGAATATGAAATTTCTGTGTTTTATTATTTGTTGGAGAGTTGTACGAGGAATATCTATTGAAGGAAATAAATAACTTTCAAGGAATATGACGGGGGAAAAAAAACAAAACCAAAACACAAACAAAAAAAAATAACAAACAAAACCACACCAAACCCAAAAACGAACAAAAACCCCAAAACAAACAAAAAAAACCCCAAAAAACATAGTATATTTTTGGTAAGGATTACATCACAGTAAAAGGGCTTTTTACAAGGACTTTAGTGGTAGGATGTGGGGAGGAATGGCTTTGACCTGAAATAGGGGAGATTTAGATCGGATATTAGAAAGAAGTTCTTTACAGTAAATGTTGTGACATACTGGAACAGGTTGCCCAGAGAAATTGTGGATGCCTCATCCTTAGAAGTCTTCAAAACTGCGGTGGGTGAGGTTTTGAGCAACCTGGTCTAGTAGATGGTGTCCCTGCCCATGGCAGTAGGATTGGAACTAGATGATCTCTAAGGCGGTTTCCAACCCAAACCATTCTGTAATTCTACGTCAGTGCACATGGATTTTTCAAAAGTCCTAATCATTTACAGTTCCACCAGAAATTAATGGAAACTGCAGTTGCCCAGCACCTCTGTAAAATCAGAACCTTTAGGAATTAGAACAGTAAGGGTAATTACACTATCAAGGACAAAATTACTAGGCCTATAAATCCTTTTGTTTCACCGTTATTCTCGATATCTGCTGTATCTTTCCTCTGTCTATGCTACACTTTCTTCTAAAACAAAACCAAACCTAACAACAACAACAACCAATATAAAACAAAGCAAAAAGAAACTAAAAGCAAAACATAAAACCTCTAAATTTGGACACAAAAAAATGATTTCTGTACAGCTCTGACATGGGAACAGCAGCTCTGTTCAGGTGGTTGTTTCAAAATCAGGTCTGCTAGAGCTGCCTACTCTTGATGGCCACAACGATGATCAGAGGGCTGGAGCACCTCCCTTATCACAGTATCACAGTATCACAGTATAAGCAAGATTGGAAGAGACCTCAAAGATCATCAAGTCCAACCCATTACCACAGACCTCAAGGCTAGACCATGGCACCAAGTGCCACGTCCAAACCTGCCTTGAACACCTCCAGGGACGGTGACTCCACCACCTCCTTGGGCAGCCCATTCCAGTGGGGAATGACTCTCTCAGTGAAGAACTTTCTCCTCACCTCGAGCCTAAACTTCCCCTGGCACAACTTGAGACTGTGTTATGAGGATGGTCTGAGAGAGTTTGGTCTGTTCAGCCTGGAGAAGAGTAGGCCCTGCGGAGACCTTATAGTGGCCTTCCAGTACCTGAAGGGGGCTGCAAGAAAGCTGGGGAGGGACTTTTTGCAAAGGGTTGTAGTGATGGAACAAGAGGGAATGGACTGAAATTCGAGGAGAGGAGATTTTGATTGGAAAATAAGAACTAAGAAATTCTTTACAGTGAGGGTGCTGAGACACTGGAACAAGTTGTTCACAGAGAGATTGTGAATGCCTCATTCCCAGCTGTGTTCAAAGCCAGGCTGGATGGGGCTTTGAGCAAACTGGTCTAGTGGAAGATGTCGCTACCCACAGCAGTGGGATTTGAGCTAGGTGATCTTTAAGGTTCCTTCCAACCCAAACCATTCTATGAATCTATGATTCTATGAATCCTTGGTAAAACAAAATGAAAGTGGGCTTTCTACCTCAAAGATTTTCAGACTAGTATTCTGAATAGGCATGTAACTGTTTCTAAATTACTAACCTAGGATGGAAGGGGAAGAGATTGAGTTAGAAGGATTTGTCATTCATTTCTGAGCATATCAGAGCACAGTTTTCTTTTCAGACCAGACTTTCAGTGTTTCAAAAAAAAAACAACTTTCTGAACTAGAATACTTCAACAGTAAGAAGAGGCTGAGGGAAGACATCATTGACCTCCACAACTACCACAAAGGAGGCTGAAGAGAGGTGGGAATTGGTCTCTTCTTACATGCAACAAGTGACAGGAGAAGAGGAAACAGCTTCAAGTGGTACCAGGGTAGGTTCAGATTGGATATTAGCAAACATTTCTTCACAGAAATGATTCTCAAGCATTGGAACAGGCTGCCCAGGGAGGTGGCGGAGTCACTATCCCTGGAGGGATTTCAAAGACACATGGATGTGATGCTTAGGGATATGGTTTAATAGTGGTGGATTAGCAATACAGGTTGGATTATGAGCTCCAGGTGAGCGGCTGGACTTAATCATCTCAAAGGCGTCTTCTAACCTCAACAGTTTTATGGTTAGAAAACAAAACCCCTCAACATTAGGATGGAAGAGGGTAGTTTTAGAGTGAATCTTAAAAATAAATTCTTCACAGTGAAAGTGGTGAGACACTGGAACAGGTTGCCCAGGGAAGTCGTGGATACCCCTGCTTAGTAGTGCTCAAGGCCGGGTCGGATGGGGTCTTGAGCAACCTGGATGGTGTCTCTGCTCATGTCTTGGGGGTTGCAACTAGATGATCATTAAAATCCTTTCCAACCCAAACTATTCTATAATTCTATGATATATAAGTGGTAACTGACTCCTTTGCCTGTTAAGAGTTCCAGTTATTATGAACCAACAAAAAATGTTTGATTGTTGAACTCCCTGACTTTGTTCCTAACCCCAGAAAGTTGCTTGAGTGAAACAGTGACTGTAACAACAGCTGATGCACAGACGCCCTCTCAACAGCACATGTATTTCTCACCTCATTCACTTTAGTGGATTCCTTGCCAGCAGGCTTTTGAGTTCCAGATTTTTTGTGGAAAAATGCAGTTCTCCAGTGTCAGCTTTAACCCTGTCTCTGTCCTTCTGTATTCTGCGTGCTTTTTAATTAGGTGGTGCAATTTGTTTTCTTTAAATCAGTGTGATGTGGTAAAAACTATACTCGGTGCCCAAATGTTGCTAGTAAAATGACATTTGATTGTATTGTACTTACTTCATGATGGTGCAGCCTATGATAGTTCATGCAACAAGGTCTGGAGAACAAGTCTTGTGGCAAACATCTGAGGGAACTGGACTTGTTTAACCTGGTGAAGAGAGCCCTAAAGGGAGACCTCACAGCTCTCTACAACTCCCTGAAAGGAGGTTGGAGTGAGATAGTGATTGGTCTCTTGTCCCCACTACCAGCTGATAGAAGAAGAGATAATGACCTGAAACTGTACCAGGAAAGGTCTAGGTTGGATATTAGGGAAAATTTCTTTCTTGCAAGAGAGATCAGGCATTGGAACAGGCTGCCCAGGGAAGCAATGGAGTCACTGTCCCTAGAGATGTTCAAGAAACATGCAGATATGACACTTTTGAACATGGTTTAATGCCTGTAGTGGTCTTAGATTGATGATTGGACTCAGTAGTCTTGGAGGTCTTTTACAACTGAAACAATTCTACACTTCCATGATCTTTGGTAACTTCATGCTTATGACAGCTTATTTGTCTCTCCCAAAGACAGATATCAACCTTTTCCTCTTTCATACACATTCTGTGGTATTTCAGAAATTACAGAGCAGAACATACCGATCCTCTTTATGCCATTAGAAGGGAGACTTCTCCCTCTGTGGAACAGCACTTGTTAAATCAGGCTCAATTAGCTGTCTCTGGGCTTGACCTACAATTCTTTACATATTATGTTCATTTCAAGGAGGGTGCAAATGTTAGACAAAATCTCATTCCTCAGTAACATTAATACAGACTATGGTTTTACAGCCCTGTTTAAAGGATTCTCATATTTTTTAAAGAGCCAGCTGATAAGAAGGGAGGAACAGAAGAAAAAAAATATAACACATGGGTATTTTTTCAACATAAATATCAATTTTTGCATTAAACAAAAATTCTTAGCAATAGATGACCTAGAAATATGGGGATCTGACAGTGAGCTATATATTTCAGGGAGGGCCATGCTGATGAGACTGAAATAATATGTAGTGCTTCCAAAACTTAATTTGGAATTAGTTTACAACTTAATAATATTATAAAGAAAAAAAAATATATTAAAGTGTTTTCCAATAGTTGCCATTCTTTTGGATGATGAGCCAGCAGCATGCTTAGATGGCCAAGAAGGCCAACAGTATCCTGGCCTTAATCAGCAATGGTGTGGTCAGAGGGAGCAGGGAAGTGATCGTGCCCTCGTTCTGGACATTGGTGAGGCCACACAACAAATATTTAGTTCAGTTTTGGGCCCTTCACTACAATAAAGCCATTTGAGGGGATGGAGTGCATCCTGAGAAGGTCAACAAAGATGGTGAAGGGTCTGGAGAACAGCTGAGGGAAATGGGATTGTTTAATTTAGAGAAAGGGGGTGCTGAAGGGAGACCTTATTGCTCTCTACAACTCCCTGGTTGGACTGCTGTATGGGGAGATTTAGGTTGGACATTAGGAAAAATTTCTTTCATGAAAGAGTGATCAGCCATTGAAACAGGCTGCCCAGGGTAGTGGTGAAATCACCACCTTTGGAGGTGTTCGAAAAGCATGTAGACATGCTTTAATGGCCGTGGTGGTGTTAGGTTGGTGGTTGAACTCAATGATCTTAGAGGTCTTTTTCAACCAAAACAATTCTATGAAAGATTATATTGTGGTTCATTAGGCTACATAGTATCATGCTGAATATAAAAGCAGTATCACAGAATCGCAGAAACATTCAGGTTGGAAAAGACCCTCAGAATCACCAAGTCTAACAGATATCCCTACTCTACAAGATTCACCCTAAACCATATCCCCAGGCACCACATCCAAATGACTTTTAAACACATTCAGAATTGACGGCTCATCCACCTCCCTGGGCAGCTGTAAGAGGGAAGAGTTGGTATGTGTTTGATCAGAATTTACAACAGGCCTATAGTCACTAGGTTACTAGAGATAACGCCTGGGGAAAACAGAGCTTGCAAGTAGCATGAGCAGTTGGGGAAGATGTTATGTAACAGATTCCAAAATAAAGGAGGAGCTCTGCTCTCCTTCGTCCGGCCTTCTGCAACATCCTGGCCATGTCACAGAATGCTGAACCCATATATACTGATTGCCTAGGCAGCTGGGTTGGAGCAGGCACCAGTCTTACCATCATGACAGTGTGGTTCCTGGTGGAAACGCCTACCTTAAGAAGGTAAGTGCCTGCCAGCTCTGTGATCTAAGCATCTTAGGAGTTTTGCTGGTCAGTTGGATAGGGTGAATATAACCTGCTCTTTGATCAGTTTAGTTACTTGACATTCTTTGTCATATACCTTTCTCTCTATGATTTTAGCTTTGAGCTATAAGCATTGTAGTTTCCAGTATATCTTTCTATTTATGATTGCAATATTTAAGCTATAATGAAGTGTTGAAACTGTACCCAGAGGGGGGTATGCAAGTGTGCATGCATTTCCTGGTCCCCAAAGAACCGACTGGAACAGCAGCCCATTCCAATGCCTGACCATTCTTTCTGTGAATTTTTTTTTTTCTAATGTCCAGTCTATACCTATAAAGACACAGCTTGAGGCCACTCCCTCTTGTTCTATCACTAATTACCTTTGAGAATACCAGCACCAGCCTCTCCACAATATTATTTAATGCAAATCAACTTGAAGGGTGGAGGGAGAGGGAATGGAGAATTATGTTGTCTGTCCTAATCATAACCCTTTTTGTTATTCAGAAATGTGAAACGCTTCCTTTTGGTGCTATGTTAAATAGATTTCATGGTGCTACTAGCAGTAGTTCAGAGTACAAATATATTTGATCATTTGTTTGATCTCAGCATCACAATCTACTAGTTTTGGAAAATACATAAAACAATTTATTTGCAATCACCTTCTGTTAGTTTGATTAGACGACTGGTTATCATACCATTATAAACTAGCGTTACCAAGAAAAAGTCCTGCTGAGATCCCATTATGATGGATACTGAGTTCAAGAATTGCAGTGGTTAAAATAAAGGAATAATCTCTTGTCTGTAGAATTTATAATGCTGCTAAACAAAATGAGATTAAATCCTGAAGTAACTGTCACATAAACATATGTCAGTTCTGTATGGCTGATAAAAGTAAGGATGTGGAGTCACCTTCCCTGGAGGTGTGCAAGAAATGATCTTAGAGGTCTTTTCCAACCAAAACAATTCTATGATTGTATGATTCTAACTGGACTGAAAATATCACAACAGTCTGCAAATGCATTTAGTGGACATTGTAGCCACAGCTCACTGTAGAATTGCATGCAAATTGTTCTAAAACGGACCATATGGTACAATATTATGTCTCATTTTATTGTTCTGCATGTTTTGTTTTTTTTTTCTGTAATTCTCAGAATTAAACCCTTCCAGACTGAAGAAGTGTAAGACAATCTATTATATCTACTCCTAGCAACCTGAGAGAGAAGTTGGATAGGATCATTAGCCTTTAGAAGCCTCTATTCAATATAGACTTCCAGGAAAGCAAATCATTATGTATCATGATGAGAAGATTCCTGGTTAACAGGCCATATTGAATAAGATGCCAGGGGGGTTGGAAGTAAATGATCTTTAAGGTCCCTTCCAACCCAAACCATTCTATGATTCTGTGATCCATGGTTTTTAAACCTGTTGCCAGAAATTGTAGCCAAGTGTTTATAGGAGACAGATTGCTTTGTAAGATGTTCTCATTTTTTTCTCAACCCATTAATCTCTTATTGTGTGATGGAATGTGCTGGATTCCAGTGTTACAAATATTTGGGGAAAGGGCCAAACACACCAGTCTTACATTGATGTAACTCTTATCTAGAAACACTTTCCCAGGTTTACTTCATAACTAAGAGAAAATTGGGGAAACAAAAAGATTTTATTTTCAACAAACCACACCTTGGTGTAACTAGAATGTAATTGTGAACTTTTAGAAGTCTTAAGACAAATGTGATATGAAGCACACTCTCCCATGACAGAAGCCTAAGCCATGGGCAAAACCCATGGTGCTGATATTCTTTAGATTCTGTTTGTCCTTATTGTCTTTTGGAGAAGGGGAGGCTGGGAGGAGACCTTGTTCCTCTCTGTGGCTACCTGGAAGGAGGTTAGAGTGAGGTGGGAGTTGGTCTCTTCTCCCTAGTATCAAGTGGTAGGACAAGAGGAAATGTCCGTAAGTTGCACCAGAAGAGGTTCAGGTTGGATATTAGGAAACATTTGTTTCCTGCAAGAGTGGTCAGGCATTGGAACAGGCTGCCCAGGAAGGTGATGGAGTCACTATCCTTGGAAGTGTTCAAGAAATGTATGAAGATGGCCCTTTAGGACATGATTTGATGGCTACGGTGGTCTTAGATTGAAGGTTGTGGTCAATGATCTTAGATTTTTTTCTGTGATTCTGTGATTTCTGTGATTCCACACTTGCTTTCCTTATTGTTTCACTCAACTCTATGTAGGCTTAACATGGTGTGGTAGAAGCTAATTTTTCATTTTACTGTGGGCTAGCTTCTGATTAAAACCAAATACTTGGATTTTCAGGCATGTTGGGTTTTAAGTCAGTTTTTGAAAAATCTGAATATTCATGGTTGTTCAGGTTTCAATGAGGTGCTCAAGCATGTCCCCAGATGGAAAGATGCAAGAGGAGAGTGTGATGGTGGTGGGCCTAGGTCAGTACTGTGTCAGTATTTCATGTCCAGCATTTCACACCCAGCATTTAGGGTGCTTTGGCAACTCAAGTTTGCAAAACCTAGTTAGACAAACCTCCAGCTGTTATTGGTTCAAAGAAGGTGCACATAGTTTTTGACAAGGAGTTCTTTAGCACTGATGTGTTCAGAAACAGATGGTTTGGAAATTCTCACGTGGAAGAAAAGTATGTGAGCATATGAGATTTTAAAGGCAAGCAGATTCTTTGAGAATCATAAAATCATAGAATGGCTTGAGTTGTAAGGCACCTTAAAGATCATTTAATTCCAACCTTGCTGCCATGGGCAGGAATACCTCCCACTACAACAAGTTGTTCAAAGCCTCATAAGGTCTAGACTTCAGCCATTCCAGAGGTGAGATATCCACGATTTCTCTGGACAGTCTGTTCCAGTCTTTCAATGTTCAATCTACAGCTACCCTAAATCAAAACTTTAGCCCTTGTCCTATCACTACATGCTCTTATAAAAAGGCCCTCCCTAGCTTTCTTATAGCCCCCTTCACAGAATCACAGAATACATGTGGTTGGAAGAGACCTTAAAGATCATGCAATCCAACGCTTCACCCAGCACTGAAGGGTCAACACTAAACCACATCCCTAAGTGCCAGGTTCACGCAACACTTCAATACCCCCAGGGATAGTGACACCATCACTGCCCTGGGGAGACCAT
>WBNM01021499.1:15337-28287 GCA_013399055.1 Ramphastos sulfuratus | reverse complement strand
GGAACTCCCAAACAATCACATTAATATAGCATGTTTCACCCTGAGCATCTCATTTGAGGAACTGCTTCTACCTATACCATGAAGAAGAAACTCTTTAGTTTTAAGGAAGCTTGGGGTATAGAGGTATCTATTTAGACTACAAATACTTGAAAAGGTTGGGTTTTTTTAAGTAGATTTTTTTAGAGTGAGGTTTGGATGCATGCTATAGTTGAGTCTCGCTTGTTCCATGTTTATCCTGTGAATGATGTTAATTCTGACTGTGAATGGTCTAATTTACGTTTTTTTCTTATAGGTCTTGTTCATTTAGCTTCTTATTTTGAAGGTTTTCTTTGGTAATTTTTTTCAAGAATACCACTAAAATATTTGAAATAAATAGCTTCTGAAATAACTACTCCGTATTTGAATAATACATGGAAAATCTGTAGGCTAACAGCTGGAAGTATGTTAAATTTAATCTGGCAACAGACATGTGAGTGACAGAAGGAGTAAACTTGACAATGAGGGGAAAAAAAAACACCAAAACACAACAGTTTTCCTGAGTCCACCTTTCGGGACTTGCTAGAGTTTTGATAAAACCATGCCCAGAAGTCTCATTAAAAGGCAGCCCACCTACATATTCTCTCAGTCACGAGAACACAATTCCACTTTGAGCCTCAGTTATGAGTCAGGAAAATCACAAGAAGTCTCATCTCAGCACTCTGCAGCAACCCTGCTGTGCTCTCATGGTGTGCCTGAAACTGGCTACAACACAACATTTATTTCTGCCACATCACAGCAATCAGTCTGAAACAGCAAGTATCTTGTTAATTTAAGTCTCCAGCTTAATTATAAATCAGCAGTGTGCTCTTCAGCAGTGTGCCCTTCATGCCTAAATATGGAACTGGGGAAGAAAATTAAATCAGATAGAGGTGTTCCGTTCCTTTTTTTTTTTTTTTTTCTGTACTATTCAGGAGTTCTGTCTAAGAAAGTTGTTTTTTTTTCATGCATGCAAAAACAATTCCACATTGCCAGGGTCCTAGTGTACAGTAGGGCAGTAAATATGCAAAAAAACTCCTCTCTGCACTCTAAAGACCTAAGAGCTAGTTGTAGTCCCTTGCCAGTAGAGCATAGGAGCCTTCTGGCAAAGTATTTTGTTCACGTGGAGAACATGAGAATACCCAATGGTGGCAGTTGGTAAAACATCCTTCCCTAACACAGTGAGAGTCATTTTAGGAGGTATGAGAGCTCAGAATAAGGCTATGAGCAGCCAAGAAAAAAGGTTGGATTTGCAACTCTTTTGAAGCCCTGTAATGGCTGAAGAAGGCCAGGAACTGAGCACTGACTTCCCCTATTTGCATTAGCAGGCTCTGAATGGGATAATAAAGGGATAATTTGACAGAAGACTCAGAGCAGTACAGCAGAAGTAGCTTTGTTGCTCTTTTAAAAAGTATTTTTGTATGACTGTTTTTGCATTAAGCCCTCTGGGTCAGATTTGCACTGCGTAGTAAGTAGGACAATGCTCCATTTCTCTGATGACTACACAATAAAACCCAACCCTTTATTTTTGTCCTTGGCAACCTGACTAGAGGAGTCTTTACCTATGCTTTTGAACTACAGGAAATACCATTTGCACCTGAATAAACTTTATTGCAACACCTAACTTTTCTATCACTACTTGTGGTTTTGACCTACAAGAAATGCCTCTTCCACCTGAATAAACTTTATTGCAACACCCACTTTCTCTGTTATATCTTCTCAGATGAGTCTGATTTTATATAGATGAAATATTTCAAAGAAAGTAACTTTTTCTCCCTTTTTCCCAAGGTAACCTTCTAGTCCATTTCTAAACAATTAAATGTTCTGTGTAACATTAGTCACCATTAAATTACTGTCAAATACAGTCTTTTTGGTGTGAGCAGTTAGTTTACTTTTCTCATTTTAACAGAAAGATTTGGAGATAAAGGTCTTGCAGGAACACAGGCAGATTTATATTCCCTTTGGTTATATCTGTGTGAACTTTAATATTTGAAAGCTATTTTCTCTAGAGCAATCTGTTTATGAGAAGGGGAAAAACCAAAACAAAATAACAAAACAAAACAAACAATGCCAACTTGCAAGGTGTGCTGAAGAAACTTGCTCATATTTATGGACTTTTAAGATACTGTATGCCACACCTGATTCTCAGTAAATTGTTCATAATGCAAATTTCTTAAGCATTTCTATACACCACCTTTCCAATGATAGTACATCTCAAAGGAGTTGTTTATATCCTCTATTGCTGGCCTTTCCTGTAGGCAGTGTTTATATAATAGCCATTCCATTGTTGCAGAAAAATAATTTTACCAAAATCAACTGTTTTCTTTAAAAAAAAAGGGGGGGGAGGGAGGGAAGGGAGGAATAATCACTCCTATATTGCTTTTTAAAAGACAATCTGTTTGCAAACGGGAAGGAAGTAGAAAATAGATACTTCCAAATGTTGATTTCTTTGAGAAGTTGCCAGTAAGTATAAAGTGGAATGACTGCATCAAATATCAGCTTCTGATAGTAATTAAAAAAAAACCAGGAAATGGGGTTTGGGGGTGGGGGGGTTGTATAATATGTGTATGCTATACCCCTGTTTATTCTTTTATGTTTTGAAAAATATACCAAATCCATCTCCCCAAAGCTACTTTTTAGCAGCCTGCTTAAAAACGTTTAGCAATATGGATAAGTACTGCAGGGCTTTATGATTGGAATGGCTTCAGCTCTGACATTTCCTGTTCAGTGTGCTGTATTTTAAAGAGGTATCTTCTGAAAGGATCTTCTGAAAAAACTGCTGTAGCAATTTTTTTGTTCACAGATAAGTGTTCACGTGATAGCAAGTATTTGACAGACAGAACAATGCACTTCAGGTACGCAAGATGCCTGACTTTTTTCAGCACATCAGCTGTCAAACATATAATCAAGTAAATGAATCTTCCTCTAATTATTTGTTTTACTTTTTTTTTTTTCAGAAGTGAGGAAAATGCTGTAGATTAAATTAGTCAATATTCAACTGACAAGCAAGGGGAGTAAAATGTTCTGTTTACTGCTATGATATGCTCATTGCGATTTTTAGGGAATCTTGATAACCCTTATCGACACAACTAATTATACAGTTAGCACTCATTTTAAATGGTGTATCTAGTTTATGAATCACTTGAGTACAAAGCTTCTACTACTCAATTAAACTCATTGACAGCTGAATTTGAATGAAATCAAATCTACCAGATTAGTAAAGCCAAAGGAAAGATTAAAAGTGTGACAAGTGAGCACATAAGCTGCTAATGAAAGCATTTCATACAATGATTTAGGTTGGAAGGGACCTGAAAGATCATTCAGTCCCAACCCCCTGCCATAGGCAGGGACATCTCCCACTAGAACAGGTTGCTCAAGGCCTCATCCAGCCTGGCCCTGAACACCTCCAGGGAGGGAGCATTCACAACCTCCCTGGGCAACCTGTTCCAGTGTCTCACCACCCTCACTGTAAAGAACTTTCATTATATCCTACTGAAAAGTGAGAAGATCTTTCTAGTAATTTGAGGAATGACTCCCTCCCCCCTTATTAGAAGGAAACAGTTTCAGGTACATGGCAACAGTAAACAATACAACAATAACACATGTAGTCAGCAATTTTCACTAGCCATTTCAAATTTAAATTGATCTGATTTTAGCATGGAAGTCTATAATCAATACATTTCCATCCCAACAGATTAAATTGCACAGCTTAATTATTACTTCTACACTTTCCGTGGAAACAACAAATGCATGAAAATCTCAAGCTCAGTTTCATTGTTTCTATCTAAGAGGGGCACACAGACTCCCACATTAGAAAACATCCATCAATGCAATGCTCCTTGATCACAGCATCTTCTCAGAACTCTTCATAACCAGAGAACATTGCTCTCATACCTACCTAAATTTGTGCCATGAACTTTTCAACTAAGTGGTGGAAAAGTGAAGCGAGTTGTACACTTCTGATAGTTTTAAGGGTATCCCAACAATTTTGAGAGGCACTAGCTTTGTATTTCTTATTGAGGACAGAAATTTTAACCTTTAGAAAACTGAAGTTTATTCTGCTGCTTACTGGAAACAAAGGACATTTGTGCCACAGCAAAATGTCATTGATTCTACATTTCCTCTGAACACAATGTCAATAAGAAAATTAAGTAATCTATTCATCACACCTAGGAGCACTTCTGCTGATAGTAAATAAAGAATTCAGCAGAATTACTGTGAGGAGAGTGCAGTCTTTAGTCTTGTGCCTGTACAGCATAGTTGAGAAATGCCAAGTAAAGACTAGCCCATCTATTTCCAAATCCTACCTACGCTTAGTTAAAAATATGCATCTTCTTAATGGCAGTTCTTTTGACTTCGCTTCTACTCATTGATTTTTAGCTCGTGCCTGAGGAAATAAGCTCTCTGCTGTCCTGCTGTTTCAAACTGTTGTGTGCACACATGCAATTGAAATATTTCTGATCAACTGCAGCCAAATTGGACAAAGTGGATGCCTGCAAAGATCGGTACTGTCTGACAAAAATGAACACTAAGGAGGAGACATCCTATTAGTGCTGGTAAGGTTGAAAGGCTGCAGCCCTAGCTTACACTTAAACATCCCAGAAACTGCCAAAGCTCATACATCTACATCACAGGGGAAAAAAACCTTAGTGCTGACCAAGCATAGCATATAAATCTGTAAGAACTTCACTCCATCAGTTTTCAGTAGTGCTTTAGCAGAGCTGGTAGCAGCTTTATAATGCAGAGAGAAAGCAAGACCTTTGCTCCTGCAATACCTTCCTAGCAAAGCACTTCACTACAAAGTCCAAGGAAAAATGTGGATGCTTCAGACCTGTTCTTTGGTCAGCAATGGAGAGCAGAAAATGGAGCTTTCCTCTCAGAAAACAGCAATATTGTGTGGTGTGATTTTCATCCTTAGTGAAAAACAGGATAATGGACAGCTCTTCAGAAGGCAGACATAGTCAAGGTTGGGGAAAAAATACAATTCATCCTTACGCCATGCAGCAATCCACCACCACATAAAAAACCCCCAAAAACAAACAAACAAAAAACCCAAACAAACACAATCTTTTATTCTCCATCCTGGTGCCTCAAACACATCATGCCTTTTTCATCAATAGATTTAAATCTAAAAAGATTCAGTGAGAATCAGTGTGTTTCATATACATATGGGATCTGTACATCACAAGACAGAGAGAGGGAAGAAGAAGAAAAGACGAAAGGAAGGAAAGAAAATGGTTCCAAACCTGACATCAGGGACCTTGAGTAAACTCACCACAAAACTAAAGAACAGATATATATCTCTGCTGTACTCACATAAGAAAGTAGAAGTCTCTTGCATTCTTGTTCTCTTTTTCTGATGTTTCTAGATACTCTTTTTAGGATGCACTGTTTAGGAGTGTATATGTGCCTCTGAGTTGCACGCAAAACCCCCTCATGTATCACAGAAATAACTTTGCATGTTTTTTTTCTGTAATATCACAATTTAGAAGCCCTAGAAACTGTCAAGTAATTGTAATGATGAGCTTTAAGATGACCATGATTCTTAGTAGTAAACTTCATCTTGTTATATATAATTTTAAAATTAGTTATTCAAAAAGCATTAAATTGCCTTTTGTATCACATGGAAAGTAAAAGGACTTCAGAGGCAAATTAAGAAGATATACTAATCAATTTGTCCTTCAAAAAACATTTGGTACTCTATCGGTTGAAATCTCATAGTTAATAATTACCGACAGAAACTCATTAAGAACTGTTTGAACTCATTTCCTAGACTCACTTTCCCATATCAGTTCACAGTTATTTGAATCCCTTAAACACTGAGTAATTATATAGTTACAAATATTAGGCAAAACTACAAATGTAAGTAATTATGAATTACAAATTGATATGCTCATTGATATGCTACTTTTTATCTCACTAGTTCCATACCCAGCATCCTAGTTGTTTGTAAACCTTTAGGTATGTGTACTGCTCATTCAAAGTTTAAGAAACTGTTGAGAAGTTCAGCTGGGGTGAGATGTCCATTAAAAACTTAATTAACACTATTTTTTGTCTCTTTAAACTCAGATTACCTATTTCAGATGCCGTTAGCTGACTTATGGATAAAAACAAATTAACCTATTTGTACTACTTGTGAAGATAATGCCACCCAATAAATCTGTCTGAGGCACAGCTATTTTCAGAGTATGCCTTTTCCCTAAGTTAATTCCTTTCTCCTTGACTGCATGGTCGGTTCTTTTAGGGCATACATTCAGTTCATGGGAACAAGGAAGTAAAATCTACAATAGAGATTTAGTTCTAGTATCTTTTAAAATATATATAACTATGTGCCAACATCATTGTGCCTCACTTTCCACATACTAAGGTGATAAAAAGTTGCCAAGCAAGTCCAGACAAACTCACAATTACTCATATGTCCAGATAAGTGTTGTTACAGTGAATAAACAAGGAATTCACATGAAACAACTATTATACATCATTCTATTTCCTAGATGAGAAACTATTTTTCTCAGACCAGCAGATTTACAGAGTGGATAAGTCTGCACAGGAATTGGTCTCTACAATAAAATTCCATTTTGTTATTCCATCAGAACTTTTTTAAAAACTCAGCAGTTCTGTGCCTCTGAATTTCCTATTTTGCACAGTCAAACTCAGAGCTTTGCTAATAAGCTAAAGAAAACTAGAAAGGAAAGAGGAGACAGTGGAATCTCATTTCCTCTGAAGTTTATTTCCATTGCCTGTTAGCCTATCTTTGACCACTATGTTAAGAACCACATTAGTGCAGCAGGGATTTCCAGATCTATTTACACTGACAGCAATATGCAGTGTGAATCTACCATACAATTAAAATTGCAACTGAAGCTGAGGTAGCATATCCATGCAACGATTTTTTTTTTTTTTTTTTTTTTTGTGGGCATTAAGTTTTTGTGGCCATTAATCTAGGCCATGAACAAATTCATTTGATAGCACAGAGCTATTCTACCACTGTAAGCAGCATAGCCTGAGGGCATTTATAGAACAAGAAATTTTGGGTTTGGAGACTTGTCATACATATATGTATTTGGGGAAGTCTTTACAATAGGATCAATCCAATGGCATGGACTGAATGTTTGCTTACAGGTGGAGTACATCTAGAGTCCTCCTGGAGAATACTTTCCAAGATGGCTCCATCAGAACGGCATAAAATTCAAATGTCCCAAGTCACAGCAGGTAAATCAAGACATTTACTTCAAATACTTCCTCTCTTATTGAAACTAAAACTCTAAAGCAGATACACCTTCTGATACATTCTAGGTTTCAACATATTTTTCTAATGATATTTTGCAAAGAATGCTAGATGTGCAGACCAGGATGTTTCCTTCATTTGCAGGTCTCTGCTGATTCATTAGATTGGACAAAAACCATTGGTGGTTTGGATAAAGAAATAAGCATATCATCAAAAGGCAGTCTGTAAGATTATTGCAAACAATTGAACACATTTAGCTACAGATTCACTTTAGACTCTTCTTCCTTGACTTCGTTGACAAAGATGTGAAGAAATAAAGGACAAGATATTTGAGTTCTGCTTTCCCACCCACAATCAGCCTCTCCATCAGTAAATACCCTCGTGTTTAAGGCCTAATGTAACCATAGAGAAGTTTTGTTGCTGCTATTGCTACCCCTACTGACAGTCAAACGAGGATATTTAAAAACACAATGGTCTAGCAATGTTCTGACAGGAACTTTTAAAGAGGGACCAGTGTTCATAAGGGCCAATTATTCTCTGAAGGCACAGAACTGTGATCTTTCAGCAGGGGAAAAACAGTAGACTGTTCTCTGTTCCTCATGATGTTTTCCTGTCAGAGGAATTTATATGAATAGACTTGCTGCACACATAACATATATCACTCCTTATTTCACAGCTGCACTCAGATCTTGTTGTTGAAGCATCCTTAGCTAAAATCACCTATGCTCATCTGTGTGTCTGACAGAAGTCTCCTATGTGAGCTGTAAGAATGACAAGATTAAAGGGAAGTTGTCTTCCCCACATTTGAAATTCCATTTGTATGTAACAAGAATTACATACCCTGTCTGTCTACTGGCAGGTATGACAACAGGCCTTAACCATTATATTATTTCAATCTTCTTTACCTCAAGATCTCTCCATGTAATATATACTTATTAAAATAAAAATAGCAGGGCTGCATTCCATGATACTGTACAGTTCCAAGTCAGCAGGTAAATGCCCCCAGCTTTTACCTACAGGAACAAGCAGGAACCATAATATCATATTACTCCTGGAAAAACTCTTAACAGTAAAAGTTGGTAATATCAGCATAAATCTCAGGACATTTTAGTTCATGATGAAAATTGTGGGGGCCTGTAGTGGTTTGGGAACCACCTGCCCCTCCACACTGTTAGGAAGTCACCCAGACTACACTCAGTCAGCTGGAAGCTAAGGAACGAAGCTTTATATTTACAGCTTAGCACAATTTACAAGCATATATATACACAATATACGCAGATATTTGCAGTTACATACAAATTAAAAGTAATACAGAAATACGAAATTCCTCCTGAAACAGTCAGACTGTGCAGAAGGCTCCCAAACCAACTCCTCCTCCTCCTTTTTCCTCCTCCCTCAGAAATAACCAGATCAATCTCCATATCTCACATGATAAATCTGCAGAGATCTGAGGTGAGGTGTCAAAAAAAGATGACAAAAAGGTTAGAGGAAAAGGTCAGATCAGATTACATGGATCATGTAAAGGAGTTAAGCAAGATGCAACCAGACCCACAGTCCAACTGAGAGAAAAAAATGAGAACTGAGAAGCGTGTGAGGAGTGCCAGATCTATATTTTGACAACTTGCGTCTCTCAGCAGAAGAATGACTGATATAGCAATCACTGTTGTTTTCTTCTCACAGCCAAGGATTTGATTTCTCTCATTAAAATATTCCAATTAGCCTCAAACCAGCACAGGGCCTTTCCCAGAAAAGGACTCCGTTTTAAAGTACAAACCACACAGATTTTTCAAATTATCAAGGTGCATTTTTTATCATATTTCTGAGTTTAGAAACAAGTTTAACATTCCGTGTGTGTTTCTTGTTATACTCCCCAACCAGAGGCAGTGGTGGAAGGATAAGTAATTTGAGATTAAAACCTTTTCTCTAAAGGCATTGAAGTTCCAGACTAAAACTCATCTGTCTGGAAATTAAGGACTGAAGCTCTATTTACAGCTTAGCACAATATACAAGCAGATATATACACTATATACAGGAATAGTTACATAAATATACAAGGTAAAGGTAATACAGAAACACAACACCCCTCCCAGAAATCAGAGACCCCAGGAGGGGCTCCCGACCACCCTTCCACCTTCTCCCCACCGCTATACCTTACCCCAGGGTTTGCCTTATGCGTAAGGAGAATTTTGAGGATCGGCCGGAGGGGATTAGAAGAAAAGTGGTTAATGAAATTAATCGGCAGAGAGGAGAAGCCAGAAGCTGCTAGACAGCCCCAGACACCAAGTCCAACTGACTTATCTTTTGTTTTGAGTTCTTATTCCTAAACATCTCAGCAAGCCTATGAGTGAAGCAGACATCACCATTGTTTCCTCTTCACAGCCTATAATATTATTTTCTCTATTAAAATATTCCAATTAGCTCAAACCAGCACAGTGTATCAACCTATTTGAATTCCATTTCATTAACGAAGAAAACTAGCAGTTTTCCAGTTTGCCTCCTTACTATTTGCAGTATTTTGCAAAGATCTGCTATTTATCAGTCTGTTGCTTGCTCCCTTACTTGTGTACTTGTTTAGCAAGCTTTTGGTAGGGAAGATTTTCAGCCAGATCAGCTCTCTGAAATGGTTTTCAATTTTGGCGCACGGTCNTCAAAAAAAGATGACAAAAAGGTTAGAGGAAAAGGTCAGATCAGATTACATGGATCATGTAAAGGAGTTAAGCAAGATGCAACCAGACCCACAGTCCAACTGAGAGAAAAAAATGAGAACTGAGAAGCGTGTGAGGAGTGCCAGATCTATATTTTGACAACTTGCGTCTCTCAGCAGAAGAATGACTGATATAGCAATCACTGTTGTTTTCTTCTCACAGCCAAGGATTTGATTTCTCTCATTAAAATATTCCAATTAGCCTCAAACCAGCACAGGGCCTTTCCCAGAAAAGGACTCCGTTTTAAAGTACAAACCACACAGA
This sequence comes from Ramphastos sulfuratus, assembly GCA_013399055.1. Taxonomy (NCBI): domain Eukaryota; kingdom Metazoa; phylum Chordata; class Aves; order Piciformes; family Ramphastidae; genus Ramphastos; species Ramphastos sulfuratus. The sequence continues at coordinate 18,075 of WBNM01021499.1, read as the reverse complement.
TTTTTCAAATTATCAAGGTGCATTTTTTATCATATTTCTGAGTTTAGAAACAAGTTTAACATTCCGTGTGTGTTTCTTGTTGTACTCCCCAACCAGAGGCAGTGGTGGAAGGATAAGTAATTTGAGATTAAAACCTTTTCTCTAAAGGCATTGAAGTTCCAGACTAAAACTCATCTGTCTGGAAATTAAGGACTGAAGCTCTATTTACAGCTTAGCACAATATACAAGCAGATATATACACTATATACAGGAATAGTTACATAAATATACAAGGTAAAGGTAATACAGAAACACAACACCCCTCCCAGAAATCAGAGACCCCAGGAGGGGCTCCCGACCACCCTTCCACCTTCTCCCCACCGCTATACCTTACCCCAGGGTTTGCCTTATGCGTAAGGAGAATTTTGAGGATCGGCCGGAGGGGATTAGAAGAAAAGTGGTTAATGAAATTAATCGGCAGAGAGGAGAAGCCAGAAGCTGCTAGACAGCCCCAGACACCAAGTCCAACTGACTTATCTTTTGTTTTGAGTTCTTATTCCTAAACATCTCAGCAAGCCTATGAGTGAAGCAGACATCACCATTGTTTCCTTTTCACAGCCTATAATATTATTTTCTCTATTAAAATATTCCAATTAGCTCAAACCAGCACAGTGTGTCAACCTATTTGAATTCCATTTCATTAACGAAGAAAACGAGCAGTTTTCCAGTTTGCCTCCTTACTATTTGCAGTATTTTGCAAAGATCTGCTATTTATCAGTCTGTTGCTTGCTCCCTTACTTGTGTACTTGTTTAGCAAGCTTTTGGTAGGGAAGATTTTCAGCCAGATCAGCTCTCTGAAATGGTTTTCAATTTTGGCGCACGGTCCCAGTATCAGCACAAGCAGGTCAAGAGTTCAACTTTAACTTTTAGTCATACTGAATTGTTCTGTGAACCTTAGGCAGAGCTGATATGATAAATGATAAAATCCAGCACTGACTGAAGCAGATCCTGCTCTCACTCCTGTGGTTTTTTGATTCTATGACACTGTGACACATGAATTTGTGCAGCTGCTTGGTGAAGTAGCTTGGTGAACAGACATGGAAGGAAAACAATCAGAAGGAACAAAAGAACAGGATTATTCTTTAATTTCATAATCCAATTGGTCAGGCTTGTGAGACACACTAAACTCATTTAAATTTTCTGTTTTAAATCAACGCCTACTTCCATTAAATGAGAATAAAATAAAGGCTAAAATTGTGGAGTTATTTTCCTTATAAGAAACAATGAGCAAGTATTTTAACTAATACTGTATAATAGGAAACCCAAAGATGTCTTGGACAGACTACTGTAAATTTATGGGTTTGTATTTTTTCCTAAAAGAAATAAAATCCTTTTAAAGATGATCCTATTATGAGAACAAAAGAAAACTTTGGTCTCCATAGAAAATAGAAGCATCTGGCATGTAGTAAGAATTACAGTCTTACAGGTTTCTTGTTTTTATATCTAGGTACATATTCAGTCAGGACTTGTTATAGCTGAAGTGCTTTTATATGTAACTAAGAAAGTATGGTTTTGTGGCCAGGTTTAAAACCCACATATGACCCTTTGAAGAAATCCAATACAGTCATAGGAAATACCATTCCCCTTATTTGACTGCAGACAGAAAATGCATGCATTTTATATAGGATTGGTTTTTTGTTAATACAGTACCTCCAGTTAGTTCTCCACTTTATATTGTCCCAAAGCAGAACAAAGTGTCTAGGGAACAGAACAGAATGGCTAAGTTTTGATGAGTATTTTTCACATGTACGAAAGTACACTTACTAATAGGAGAGGAAGTCACCTTTCTGAAACTCTAGATTAACCATTGGAATGGAGCAAAAATCCAGAAGGAAACATGGTGGTTTTCTGAAAACTTGTGATGGTTTTGGAGTTACTCACCCCTCCACTCTATGAAAATCACCTAGATGTAAGATATCAATTTAAAATGTAAATGAGTAGTATTGTTATTGAGAAAACAACAAAAAAAAAATTATAAAGGAGACACTTTAGATACTAGAGTCACAAGGTTCATCTTCCTTATGAATATTAACTGCTACTAGGAAAGTAGAAAACGTCATTTGTCTCTGTATGACAATTCACAGAAAACAAAAGAGGGGTTGATTTGTATTCAGCCCTTTCTCCCTTTTTCTTTGCTGAAGGCAAAACATCCCCTAACAACCACTTAAAATACATACCAGCCACTCATATTGTTGAAGTGTTTGACCTTAAGTTGATAACCTGAAAGCCATCTTCTATCTTGTTTGCTGGAAATGCAGTTGGATTCATTGCCTGAGTGCTCACAAAGCAGGGACATAGCTGTTAAATCAATGCATGACTTCGAGTCAAATACCTCTTGAAAGAAATAAATTGACACTACCATTTTCTGTGTTTTCCCTTTGCTTATTTGTTCTTATTAAAATAGCTTTAACTGTCTTTTTTCCTAACAAGGGTTACATGGCTCTTAGGGACTTTCTCCACAATATCCTCATTATCAGCAGCTGTGACTGTTGTCAATAGTAACACTAAGAATCATAGAATGGTAAGGTTGGAAGGAGATCTCAAGGATCATCTAGTTCCAAACCCCTGCCATAGGCAGGGACACCTCCCACTAGCACAGCTTACTCAAGGCCTCATCCAACCTGGCCTTCAACACCTCCAGGGAGGAAGCAGCCACAACCTCCCCGGGCAACCTGTTCCAGTGCCTCACCACCCTCACT
>WBNM01021499.1:0-15047 GCA_013399055.1 Ramphastos sulfuratus | reverse complement strand
CTTGAGTAAGGTGTGCTAGTGGGAGGTGTCCCTGCCTATGGCAGGGGGTTGGAACTAGATGATCCTTGAGGTCTCCTTCCAACCTTACTGTTCTATGATTCTATATTCTTCCGAATAATTAACTATTTTGAATTATCACCATTTGGGAAACACCATTCATTCTATTTCAATAGTTGGAAATATGGAGCAGTAAGAAATTATTGGGGTTTACAAATAATTACATCATTAACACTAATCAGCTAAAATTAATTCCCAGTGCACCCCATTCCAAATACATACCACATACTTGCCTTGATCTCTTCAGACTATGATTACCAAAATGTAAGCTTGCCTTCAGCTACCAGCTTTAAAGACGTTTGCCAAAGTGATATCATCTGTGTTAGATACAACATTTTCCGTTTTCTTGTTACTGCTTTTCACACGTAATACACTCAGAAACTAAAATCTTGTCATGCATTGGGTTGGATCTGCTGATCACATTCAATGCCAGATGGCCATCACACCAGCTTCAAAAGGAAAGTGCTCACTGGAGCAAAGTATCATGGGGCTTGAAGTTCAGATTGTAACATGAGAGGCTTCCTGTTACGGGTGCTGCTTCTGGTTTCTGGTTTCAGGGTGTTGGTCTTTTCTGATCTGCTGTGGATCAGAGGATGGGGGGTGTGTGGTGTCACTGGTTTCTGCTTCTTCTTCTGCATTTTGCTGCACTTTTCTGCAAATAGGCTCAGGTAATTGCGTATTGTACCATTCCCAGTAAAAATATCTCAAGCCAGAGAGGATTTTTTGTGTGTTACTTTCTTTCCCACCTGGGTGAGGGGAGGGGGGGCTTGTGAGGCCAGGCTGTGCTAACCCAGAACACATCTGTATCTCAGATAAATAAGAATGAAGTTACATTAAACATTACATGGCATATCCTCATGTAAATATGGTGTGTTTGTTTCTCAGACTGATTTTTTTGTTGCAGTAAAAGTCTGCATTTCAAGCCACCCAAACTGCTGTTGCTTGCCCAAGGACAGTAACACTAGAGACATTGAGTTTTAAAATATTTTTGCATTAAGAAAGTAACTGAGCAAAACATATTTAACAAAGCAAATATAAATATATTTTAAGCAAAATACCAGACAAACAAGTATCTGAGGAAGGTAGCAATCCACGTACACTCTTGAGAGTATTTAGTTGTGTTAGGTTTTCTTTTAAGTACTTAAGTGAGTCTGTTTGATACTTCAGGTTTTATCTATTTAATTCAAAGCTGTTTACACACACCCTAAACTCTTCAAATCCAGTCCTTTGTATGCTTAACATAGAACTATTGTGCAATCTTGGCTTTACTTCTTGTACATCTTAAACCATAAAAAAGACTGAAGTAATTGTTTTTCCTAACACATTAGCTCCAGATTAAGTTAATCCAATAATTGTTTCAATGCATTTCACTACTTCCCCAAAAACAATATGTAAGTTTTGCTGCAACCACAGTTATGAAAATTAGATGGGCTGAAGTAATACCAACATAATAAACTCACACTCTTTGAGTGAGGTGAACTTAAAATGTGTGTTTCCATAGGAAGAGATACTTGCTGAAAAAATTTAAAACCACATCATTTGCAGAATTGTCCTCCGTGGTCTAGAACATGTTACAAAGTATAATTGTGCTTATAAGCCATTTTCTCTTTGCCTAGAGAGTGAGCTTTGGTCACTTTGTCTCTCCTTCTAGAAATGCTTATTTCAAAGCACATTTAGATAATGGACAAGAAAAAGCTGTATAATGATTTAAAACAGAGATAGGGATATCATCCCTGCAGAGTTATCAACAGTTGGCTGATTTTGAAACATGCTCTGCAACACTTAAATGTGGAACCATCTACTGAGTCATGGAAGTTAGATCAGATCAATAAGTGCTGTTTCACTACCTGAATATTTAAAAGAAATTACAGTTGTGCTTATTTATTTCCTAATTTTCATAATTCCAGTTTCTTTACTGAGTACACAGCCTCTTGTTAGTTGAATACAAATCTAGCTGAATACTTATGCACATGTTTAAGTACAGGAATGTTAACATCATGATATCCATGAAGTATATCCAGATATTTAAGCTAAACAAGTAATATTTTTCTATGTTGCATTCATAAAACATCAGTAAAATGAATAATCAATGAACCAGGAACTTGACATTTTGAGAATTTCAGGAGGGAATTTAGAGTTAGAGACAGTTACAAGTATTAGAATAGGCAGTTTGCAATTGAATTATTAAATGTTAACAAACAGTTTTGGAGGCGTTTTAGTAATTACTGCTCAGTGTTTGAAGGTCTAGCTTTTTGTTTGAAAATTCAGTAAAATTAGAACTAATGACTTTTAAGGATTGTGTCATATTTCACTACATTTTAAAAAAACTAATTTGTTATAACAAAGCACATTTTTCTGTCTCTTACACTCAGATGCCAATATTAATGCCAGTACTTTTCCTTATTGCAAATTGGAAGTTTACAAAAAAGACTAAAAATCTACAAATAACAAACCAAAAGACTAAGACATAAATAATAATTTATAAACATATATACACACACACACACACATACACAAACTTAGGGCAGGTTGGTGAGAAACTGTGCTGGTTTCATTTAATTTCCTAGGAGATCCAGAGCATTTACAGCAATCACATCAAAACCACTGTTGACTACACATACTTACAAAACCTGATCTTTTCAAGAAGCAGACCTTACAGAGACCCTAAACTCTTCCACAATGTATAGAATACTTTCTCTGAAAGTTTACCTTATTTAGTATTTAATTTAAAGATAAATAGTAACATCACAAGCAGAAAGCAAACAAGCATAGATTAGTATGCTGAACAGAAGTTCTGTTGTGGATTACAATTCTGACCTTATAATGTCAGCACTAATTGACATTTAATTTCTTCATTAATAATGTAGCTAAATCACTGCTTCCTCATTTAATGACATATCACGCTAACATAAACATACAAAAAGTTAAAAAAAAAACCCTGAACAGTCTATAAAAGCATAAAAAATATATATGGTAAGAAATAAAGTTATATGTGTTATGTACAAGGGTTTCAACTTTTAAAACGCATACAACTTTTCAGTTTTGTTTAATAGTGATAGGGTTAGCTCAAAGGTATTAAAATGCAAATGACATTATAAGTTAATTGCTCACTAGACAGGAAATGCAAGATTTAGCGTTGAAATCATGATTTTAACTCTGCCCCTTGTGCACAATATGGTGATATGCAATTCCATGATCATATAAAAAATGAAAATATTAACATGCAGAATCCCTACTACCTCTCCAAAAGAGGAAACATCTCACAGTAGTGTGGATACATTTGTTTCCCACCAGGAGGTACAGGGCAGAAAGCTCATGAGTGTATAGCAGAACATCTGAGATTTAATGTTTCACTGTTTGGAATAAGCTTCTTTGTACATCCCAAAAGAAGGAGCAGCATATTAAGGAGCTGTGTATAATTTGTATAGGCCTCAACATGAAACATCACAGAATTTCTTCTCATTTCAGTGCTGGCTCATTAGAAGAAATGCAGTGCTCCCAAATCCCATGTGTGTTATTAACTAAAAGAATTTACGATAGAAGAAAAATATTTGATGTAATTTTGTATATCAATTTGCAAATTTTGTTGTATTCCTTCTTGCATAATATGCAAAAATATCCATTCATGTAAAATCAGTTCTATGAACCACTTTTAAACTAGCATTGATGTGTGTAAAATAATTCTTGCCTTTCTGTAAAATAAGTCTATTCTACTGCAAAGAAACCCCTGTAGTTCATTTAAAAGCAAGTTTCACTGTACAACTGTGGCTGTAAAACACATTCTCAATCAGATTATGTAAAAGGCATGGCTCAGACTACCATCCTTTGGTTACAGTAGATTTGTTGATGTCACATCAAAACGCTCATATGCAATCCCATTTCCCAGTTTTAATTACTGGAAGCCAGAGAATAATTATACAGTTGATATAAATTCACTTCTCTGGCTATTAATTCAGTCATTTCCTTTTGGTATTTCATGCTTTATATAACAAATACAAAATTATGTTGCACTGGCTGTTAGCTATATTCAAAGTGGAACATTAATGGAAGGAAGTCTACAACTTTATTCTTTGGCAAAATCCAAATCAAAGGGTTTTTTTTCCCCTCAGTACACAGATAAGAGGTGATTGAAATTAGGATACTTAGTTCCCTTTACAGCACTTTCAGATGTGAAGATTTCTTCTTTACTCCCCTTTCACCAAAAATTAACTGAAACAGTACATTAAAGAAAATTATGTCACCCCAGGATAGCTCTACATGCTAATTGTCCCTATGCCTTATTTAATTTCGAGCTAGCAAGTGGCTTGGAGAGCAAAGATATGAAACTGAAGTTCTGATGAGAGCACAGGAAATATAGCTACCCCAGCTGTGTCATCACTGTGGGCTAGATCCAATGCCAGTCATCTTCTTCACCTTTCTGAATTAAAAAAACAAAAAATAAATCGGTATCAATTTCATTTGCTATTGTGTGGTTACAGTTGATTAAGCACTGCAACAGTTTACTAACAGTGCCACAAAAATTATGTTTTTGCTGTGACAAAATGAATACCTATCACTGATCTTTTCTACTATTTTCTTTATCACTTATGTATTTTGCTGGTTAGCATGATCAGCCACCAAGGTTCCACAGATGCTTCCATGGTAATTCAGAGACATTCTCATTTTGTCAGGTTTGCAGCTTTACCTTAAAGCACTGCAGAGAAAAACATCATCAAGCAGAGTTTTGCAATCAAATCTGCTGCTATCTCTGCAAAGGGACACACAGAGAATAATTTATCTTGCTGTCAGGGACTAGTATTTCTAGGGAATACTCTTCTGGGCAGAGAGGTGGGGGTTGAGCTACTCACTACTAGGCAAACTTAGAAAAGGCTGTCACCTGTAGCCACCACTCCCAAAGCACTGAATCCTGACCTGTCGCTACTCTACAGCAACACTACATGGTGCATACTAGACATGACAAGTCATCTACCATGTAGATAGTATTGTCCCTGCTTAGAGGAGGCATTATGTACTTGTGCACAAAGCAGCAGCACAGTGAAGGAGAAAGGAATAGGAGAAATCTTTGGGGTTTTCCTCCTGTACTAGTGCAAATACCTCTTGGTTTCAGATAGAAACATTCCAGTTTGAATCAGGACAAAGAAGTGTTTGTAAAAACTCTGTAGTTTACAACACAGAGAAGTTCTCATATAGGAATATGGTGATAAAATATAGTCCTTTCCATTTCCTGATATTAATATATATGTGTATCTGAGAAAACATCCCGTCTACATATTTCGATCCTTGTGTGAAATATTATCATGTCTGAAAACATTTCACTGAGTTCCACTAAGAGTTTGGAAAGGATTTAGGGCAATTTTTAATAGAACAATTTAAATTTTATCTATGCATCGCTGGCAATTATAAAAATTCTGCCCTTGAGTCAGGTTTCATCATAAAAGGGAAATTACAAATGAGAAGTATAATCCTTTCTCAGCACTGAAATTTGTTTTGTTGGTTTCCACAGGGTTTATAACATCTTTGTATAAAGGTGTTCATCACTTTTTCTCATCATTAAGTAATAATCTATAATAATAATTCATATCTGTTGTGAAAAGATTGCTACATTCCTGGGAGCTGTCCCTAAAGTTATTATTAAAGGGTGGGGGGGGGGGGGGGAGGGTTTGGNNNGGGGGGAATGTTTTTCCTTAAAAAGCTCAGAATTAAATATTTTTAACACTAAGAATATTGTTCTTATGGCAGCTCTTTCACTGCAAGTAGATCTGTGTTAAAGCATTTATGACAATAAGCAAGGTTTGAAATTTTGAACCACTCTGGAGGACAATGCTGCTCCAAAACAGTGATAAGAATTCTGCCTTACAGGCAGCATGTGCTTTGGCATGACTTTGTAGCAGAAATTTAGCCTTGAACACAAAGTTGCATCAGAAGACAATTTTTGTCTCTAATGTTACAAATAGACTGGAAAATGAAGATTTCTCCTTTAAATGAGCTCTGCTAGTCAAATAAATGTCCTGTTCTTATGACACCACTGAAATCTGAAGGCACAGGCAGAACAGTTCTCCTAGCGTCATACACAGGACAGATTTCTGATTACACAAAACACATTGCATTTTTTATTTATGATTAGTGCCACAGATTGACAAACAAAAAAACAAACAAACAAAAACTACAAAAAAAAAACCCAAACCCAACCCAACAGATAGCTACGTAACTATATATTGGATATAGATGGGACAACAGAAATAAGGTATCCAGAACATGTGTTTGCTAAATATCTCTCCTTCCCCATGCATGCCAGAACATGCTTTTGTAATTTCTTCAGTTTGCCTGCACAGGTTCAACTGTGCATGCTGTTAATCTCAGAGTAAGTGTACATGCATCTGCTTGTGCTACCAACACATCCTGTTCTTTTTTTTTCCCTAAATCTGGAGCAATGGCTTATCAGCTTATTTCTTCCTTTATCTCACCCAAGTACTTTTAAACATATTGTATATGCTGTTCTACCTGTGCAATTTTCACCACTGGGTCTACAGATAAATATCTGTGAGTCTTTTACTCTACATCTTTTGTTAAATGTGAGCTCATAAAAGTCAACCGACATTTAAGGAATGAATCTGCTGTAGTTCAGTGTACTGCTGGTCTATGCAATAAATACAATCCATCTCAAAGTAAGAAAGAAAAGCAAGAGCAATGCTGAATTAATCTGCTTTGCTGACTTGGCTGAGACTATAATAGTGCATTGAAATGGAGTCTGGAAGAGCATCATTTTCATTTGATTATTACAGGTGTATGCTACCAGCATACCCACCTTTTAATTGACAATCGTTTGTATTCTGCTTTTCTCCCATTGATAAGGCTGAAAAAAAATCAATTCCTTTCTTGTTATCTTAGGAGCTCAGTATATTCTCACTTCTGTTGTCTGCTGCCTAAAATGACTCCCAGCCACTATTAAGCAGAGGGCTGAAACAGGAACATCTGCCTGTCTGAAACTTCCTGCTTACCAAATCTCTTTTACCCATGTGCAGAAGTGACAGCAATCAGTACAATAGCAAGGGATAATCTATTCTTAGTCACAACAAAAGACAGTGATAAGCATGTGGTTAAAATGAAAGACTGATATGTGTGAGGTGGAAAATCATCAGACATCATTCTTACTCTGGCTGCACAAGATTGAGAAGCACTGAAGAAGAAATTTCCAAACAACTTCAACAGCAGTGAGAGACACTGAAGCCTGCTCAGCTTCTGTCCAGATGATCCCCTTCCTTTTGTCCCACTATCCTCATCTCTTCCTTATTTCATATCCCTGAAGTTCCTGTCAAATTGGTGGTAGAAATACAATCCCCTAGACATACCTTGCATCTTAAAGGGGAGAGTTTCTACCCCTTCCTCTGCTGGCTGGATAGCAAAACACCTCTCCTCCTGCTGCACTGAATCTCATATATTAGTGCTCCAGGACCCATATTTTAAAATTACAAGGAGTGAGAATTTCTGTAGAAACCATTACACTAACCCATCTGAAACAGGCTGATAAACAGCCAGTCTTGTGTGTGTTACTGAATATCTCATGAGGGTAATTTACAATTCCTCAGAGAAAACTGAGGTGAAATAGTTCCAGCCTGTGTTTCATCTCAGCAAGCATATCATGCAATGTCCCAAGAATATTAGCAGCATTAATGTTTGCTTTCTACCAGTTGCAGCCAGCTAGAATAAACACAAACACTAAGGCTCACACAGCTAAGAGTTTCACCTCCTCCACAGCTGCAGCAGGGCTTTTGTTTGACTGACAGAATGACCATGCAGTGAAGTCTCCTGACCATGGAATCTAGGACCACAGGACAATTTGTGATATGTGGGGTGATAATGCAAAACATTGACCGATTTCTATTCTGCTACCTTCATCTAAATCCATCCAACAAAGAATGAGGAGACAACACTTTGGTTCTGTTACATCATAATGCTACTTATTTTCCATCACACCAGAGGACATTTAGTATTACTAGCCTTAGACAAAATATTATACAGCTTTTCTTGAGAGGTAAGCCTAGAAAAAATTTAAAATTCTATATGACCTGCCTCCCTGTTCATATTGGTGTATACTGTGCTTTTCTGTTTAATATCTAAAATTTAATCCACATTTTTTTAACAATTGCAGAAGCTTTTGTAGTCTCCTGGATATCTTTTCTGTTTCTTGCAGTTAATACTGCACCGCTTGTATAACAAAATAAACTTTAAAGGTAAACATAGAGAACCTGACACATTGTTTTGGATTATGGCAAGGCAGCTAACTGTATAGCACAGCTATTTTTCATACCTAAATCCTTACCTGTATTCAATGGATCATATATAAGGCAATGCTAATACCATTTCCTATGTCTATGGAAAACCCACTACTTGCGCTTTATTTTACAAGCAATTTAAGAAAGAAATTTGGTGACACTCAAATCTGCATTTTCTCCTATCTTTCACATCTTCACATTTAGGATACACAAGACACCTATGCTTGGATGTGACTAAATGGAAAAGTTTAAGCCAACAGAGGCAGTGTTTTCAATTTCTGTTCAATCTCTTTTCAATCTCTCTTCAGATGACCAGAAGTCACCAGCAATAGCGAAGATCAAGAAGATTTAGATATGTCCTCTTTCATAACTTAGTTTCAGCCTTTCGATTTCAAATTAGTAACTTCTGTATCATCAGTAGATATATTTCCTCTTAACTTCACTGCTTACCTAACATGTTGTTTAGTGTTCCCATCCAACCTTGTTTTGTTAAACCAATATCTGCCAATTAGTGAAGGACCATTTCCTTCTGCAACTGTTAATGAGAACAACACTTAACACCCGTATTGCCTACCAGAGTAAATATGGTTCTGGTAAACACAGCATAGATTTTACTCTGCTTTTTAGTCCAGTTCAATAAAGATTTTTCTTAATAATAGGATTATTTTAGGTTAAAGACAGAAAACCACACTCTTTATTTATTATTCCCTTGTCAGAGTGCTTTTTTTTGAGCCATCTACTAGTATTAAAGAATGTTTGCAGATGCATACGTGAATAATGATTAAAGATGTTTGAGTTCTAACAGCTAATGATATCATTAGTTACTAAGTACACCTTGTACTGTGTTAAGTCATTGCTTTCTCTGAAGAAGGTTGCTTATTCTGTCCCCTTTCAGAAAGCCCATCTTTTCCCTCTAAAAGAAGCCATTTTCAGTTGCTTATAAAAAGATCCTTCCCACAATGTAATTCCTTGAGCTAATGTCTGCCTTAAGACATTGCTTTTGGGGAAACCACAGTCAGAAGAGGCATTTAAAAAATTAGGCTTGAGAAATTACATTTTAATAATAAATGTCTATGTATAATAAATGTAAATAAATTATAAATTTAAAATCTGACATTTTGACAAAGCATACATTTAAAGTCCTGCTATTTAACCATTTAAATTTGGGTTGTGAGTTCTGGAAGCAGGTGTTAAAAAGCCCAGCCTGTTGTTCCTCTGAAAAATCACTCTGCAGTTTTGAGGTACATACTGCTAATAAACAGAATTCACAAGTGTTTAGATCATAGTAGTCTAGGTCTCTGTGTGCATTAAGCATCCTTAGACTCCTCTTTGAAAGCCCAAGCACAAACAGAAATAACTCTTCATGTTACTCTTACAGATTGAGTATGCTTGCTGCAGATAAAGGCCTGTCCAGGGAAACCTGAAATTAGGAGCAGTAGAGGGGAACATACAGAAGGAAAGAGATGGACAGATGTTGAGATATCTACTGAAACAATTGAGCTAAAGTTAATTTTGTCAGATATAAAACATATGTTAAACCACCTGTGAATAAAGATTTTTACTGCTACTGCATTATCACAGAAATACAAGAAAGTATGTATTGCAAGAATTACAGTATAAATTTTAATGGTGCGGAATATTATTCATGCTATCAACCATCTCTCTCAGAGAATATAAATTACTGCACAGATGTTATGCAACATATAAGTATGTTTAATTTAGTTTAAGATAGAAAAATGTCCTTGTAGTAGAGACTTCCTTTTTCCATGCTAATCAAAATGGGCTAGCTTCCTCAAAAGATACTTTATGAGGGGTCAGTAGCATTCAAATGTAAATATTTTGTGTTAGAAAAGTGAAAGATGCTGATAAAACCTGAAAATTCACTGAAATAATGCCATAAAGGCTGGAACAAAGTAATCAGAAGAACATCACATGGTCATGGGCATTTACAGCTTGTAGACATTATAAAGAACTTCCAGGGGGAAAAAGAAATTAAATTTAAAATATAGTAGGAACTGCCAATTTCTAACTCCAAACAGATTCTTCCCCGCCCACTTTCAATACATAGTTGATATCGTCCTGCATCTCAAAATTGGTGTTTCTAAAGGTAAGCTATTCACATTCATCCAAAATCATACAATCATAGAATATTTTGGGTTGGACAGGACCTCCAAAGGTCACCTAGTCCAGCACCCCTGCAGTAACCAGGGGCATCCCCCACTAGATCAGGCTGCTCAGAGCCTTGTCGAGCCTGACCTGGAATACCTCCAGGGATGGGGCCTCAACTACCTCCTTGGGTAACCTGTTCCAGAGTTTCACCACCCTCATTGTAAAGAACTTATTCCTAATATAAAATCTAAACCTAATGTCTAATTTCAAAGTGTTGCACTTCATCCTTTCACTACAGGCCTTTGTGAGCAGACCCTCTACAGCCATATTTTAGGCCTCATTCAGGTACTGGAAGGCCACTATTAGGTACCCCCAGAGCTTTCTCTTCTCCAATCAGAACAACCCCAGTTCCCTCAGCCTGTCTCATAAGAGAGGTGCTCAAGCCCTCCAATCATCTTCATGGCCCTCCTCTGGAACCACTGCATGACATCCATGTCCTTCCTGTATTAAGGATTCCAGAGCCTGACACAGTACTCCAGCTGAAGTCTCACCAAAGCAGAATAAATCATGAATGTTCTAGTTTCTAAGAACAACTCACTCAGAGCCATTCTTTTAGGTCTTGCTTGTTTTACTTGGGACTGAATCTGGTTTTCCGGAGTGTTAGCTGGATGGACCTCCACTGGAATTAGTGCCTTTTGGGTTGGGTACTGTCTAGACACAGAAATAGCTCCGTTTTAAAAGCTCTTAAAATGAAAGGGTAACAGATAGTGTTGAAAAGTATTTCACAGCCATTGCCAAGAAAAGAAATAAAATTCTTCATTATCCATGTCATGGTCTGGATCATGTTGCTATGCAATAGCTTTAATCAATAAAATCTGGGTTTAAACAAAGGATATTGATGAGAGGAACAGGAGGAAAAAGGAGGACGAGCCAGAATTAGACCCAACTAAAATCAATTTGATTATTTTTTTTCCCTTCAGAAATGGTGAAGTACCATTGATGACAGACGTTTTAAGATACCCTACAGCTTCCAAATATTGCTGGCCAAACAAGTTTTGTGGGTCTTTTTCTTACTCTGGAAGAAAACTCTGTACAGATCTGTGCTGAGGGAAAGAATGACAGGTTGTGAAAGCATCTTTAACATATATCCACTTGGACCTAGCTATGCTTGCATTCCAATAACAAATCCCTAGATGTGTCCTATATTATCCAAGTCCTGTTTTGCAGAAACTGTAATCATGAGAATAACTTCTAAGGGTTGATTACGTCTAGGCAGGGCAAAGACTTCTGTTCCAGAAGAACTTGGTGTGACAATTAAGTAAACTTTAAGTTTAAGGCTGAAAAATCCATTAAATTGTTTAACTGTTGAAAACAAATTAAAACCAAAAACCAAACCACAAAAAACACACAAACAAAAAGACAACCCAACAAAATCCAAACATCAACAAACCAGAACAGCCACACTGAACACGCCAAAAATACCCTAACCACAACCAATCAGTCTCACAGACAACCAACGAAACAAAATCTAAGCACATTCTCATAGGTTGAGCTACTGTATCAATGACAGTAAGAATAATTTTTTTATGCAGATTTTTTCAGAAGAACATATCTATATTTGAAAGACAACACAAAACCAGACTGTGGTGGTTTGGGGGTTCCCCGCCCCCCCCCCCCACTTTGTAAAATGACCCAGACTAGACTCAGCCAGCTGGAAGTTAAGGACTGAAGCTATATTTACAGCTTAGCACAATATACAAGCAGATATATACACAATATACAGGAATATTTACAGAAATATACGAGTTAAAGGTAATACAAAAACACAACACCATTCCCAGAAATCAGAGTCCCCAGAAGGGGCTTCCAACCACTCTTCAACCTTCTCCTCAGCCCTATACCTTACCCCCAGGATTCAGCTTATGTGCGAGATGAGTTTGGAGGATCGGCCAGGGGAGGTTAGAAGGAAAGTGGTTAGTGAGGTTACTCAGCAGAGAGAAGAAGGCAAGAAGCTAGACAGCCCAAGAGTGTCTGCAAGCCTGAGTGTCTTATCTATGTTTTCTGTTCTTAGTCTTAAACATCTCAGCAAGCCTATGAGTGAAGTAGACATCACCACTGTTTTCTTTTCACAGCCTATAATATAATTTTCTCCATTAAAATATTCCAATTAGCCTCAAACCAGCACACAGACCCTTCCTCATATAGTTAAAGGAGCCATTATCGCTACTTAATAATATACTTCACTTTGACAACTTACACTGACAGGAAATCTGATGCCATGAAGGAGATTCCTATTTGCTACTGAGATCAGAAGCTAAATGGAAGTGCTCACACAGGAAAGTTTTCATTTGTTTTCTTTATCTAAGGTTTCAAAGGATGCCATCTTGTACTTTACCAAATATAAAAAAACAAAACAAAACAAACAAACAAACCCCACCAAACAATAAAAAAGGACAGTTTGCAGTTTGTCCATAAGAAATGAATATCTATATGAGTTCAGTATTTGCTAAAGTATACTATACTTCCCACAGGACAGGGCAGGGCAAGCAGTTTTCATGCCACCTTCTCCCCATTCAAACTCGCAGGGGAGGGGAGAAGGAAGGAGTCTGGAGTGCTCCAGAACACTGTGTTTACTTGCGCTGGGAATCAGGCTTGCAGTTGGTTGGGTTTTCGTGCCCGGTATAAATTGGCAAATGGACACTTTGTCTAGCAGAGCATAAATAGAGTAAGGAAGGAGACATGAGGTTCCCGCCTTAAAAGAGTTCTGGCCTTTAGAGTCTCCCCCCTTGACAGAGCTCCCATTTGGACCACCCTTGCTTTTGGACAGCTTCTACCTTTTTACACGGCTCTTGGGTTTGCACCGTCCCTTCCTTTGTGTGGTTCTCCCCACTTTTGCACCACGCTCTGCAAATTTGTGGGCTTGGCAAGTCTTGGGGTCCTTTTGAGAGAGCTGCTGGCAGCACCTGGACCCAGCTGCTCTCAGACCGTACTGCAGCTGACTTCCTGGCTGCTATTCTGAACTGGGCAGACCCGAGCAGTTTGGCTCTCCCCTGCTGCTGCTGAGGCAGCGTCGCTTCCATGAATCCCTGTCTTGTGGCAGTTGTGGTTCGAGACACTTCTGACTTTGTCGGCTTTTCCACCTGCCTTGGACTTCTGCCACGTGGATCCAGACTATTGGATATTGCTTGCAGCATCAGAAGGCAGCCAAGCAGCAGAGAAATCCACCCAGGGATCATTGCCCAATATCTATCTCATTTTCATGAGTAAGGCCTGCTGGTCCCTTAATTCTGTGCTCAGCCTGAGCCTGACTGTTAGTGGGGTAAAGCTGTGTTTATAGCTTAGCCTTTTCCATTTCCTGATTTCCTAAATCTCTAAATTTGTCCATAACATCCTGTTGAAGAATTCCCAATTGAATTAGAACCTGTAAATAAATCTAAACTAGTTTTTTATATAGTTCTGGGGGCAGGGCTTTAAGGTAATAAAATAATTCTATTTTTATAATTCCTGACTTGGCCACATTAATTCCCTGCCTCCAAGACACACAGTAGCCAGCTTCCATCACTTACCAGCAGTCCTGGCTAACCAAAAAGATTCCAGTTGACTGGAGGTTAGCAAATATGATGCCCATGTGAGAGAGTGGCTGGTAGGAAGATCCAGGAAATTACAGACCAGTCAATCTGACCTCGGTACCGGGAAGGTTATGGTGCAGATCTCCTTGAGTGCATCAAGCAGCACACACAGAACAACCAGGTAATCAGGATGGGTTTATGAAAGGCAGTGCTTGTTTGACTAACATTCTATGACAAGGTGAGCCACACAGCGGATGAGGAAACACTGTGGGTGTTGTCTACCTAGACTTTATTAAACCCTTTGACAATGCTTTCCACAGCATTCTCCTGGAGAAACACTGGTCATGGTTTGGAGAGGCATAAATTCACTGAATATAAAACTAGATGGATGGCCAAGTCTCAAGCATGGTGGAGAACAGAGTTAAAACTAGTGGGCAGTCCATCAAAATGTTATGCTACCTATGACTTAGTCTTGTGGCCTGCTCTATCAATGATCTGGACACTCAGACTGTTTGCAGACAACACCAAGGTAGGGGGGACTGTTAATCTCTCTGAGTAGCTGGACACTGTACACAATGAGCTGAAGCCAGTTGCATGAGGCTCAAAGCAGCCAAGTGCTGAGTCCTGCACTTGGATCACAACAACCCCATGCAATACAACAAGGCTGTGTAAGAATGGCTGGAAAGCCAAAGGAAATAGTTGGTGGCTGAATGGGAGTGAGCAGCTCACCCAGGTAGCTAAGCAGCATTCTGTTTTGTATCAGAAATAGTGTGGCCAGGAGAGCGATCATGCCCCTGGCATCAGTGAGGCTCCATCTCAAGTACTGTGCTCAGTTTTGGGCTCACCACTACAAAAAGGTCATTGTGATTCTGGAGCATATCCAGAGAAGGGAAACAAAGCTGGTGAAGGGCCTGGAACACAAGTCTTATGGACAGCAACTGAGGGAACTGAAGTTACTCCTGAAGAAAAGGAGGCTGAGGAGAGAGCCTATTGCACTCTATGACTACCTGACATGAGGCTGTAGTTAGGGAAAAAAAAA
>WBNM01021498.1:0-19557 GCA_013399055.1 Ramphastos sulfuratus | reverse complement strand
CCCCCTCCCCCGTCTTTGTCCTCGCTATTTTCGGGTGCGCGCTTGGCCCTCGTGGGCTCCGCCGAATTGGAGAGCGGGGGAGGGTGCGGAGCATCCCCGCCGGGCGAGGGTCGCGGGGGCCGGGGAGGGGGCGAACCTGCACACCTCGGCTTGCAGGTGAGCCCCCCTCCGAGTCCACGACCCTCACCTAGCGGGGTGGGATCGCTAAACTCCCTCCTGCCCCAGTGCGCCCCTGCCCGGGCAAAAGAGGCAGTAACACCCTCCCCCACCCCCCGCCCCGCATCCAGTCGCTGATGGTCCAGGTATAGATGCAGCTGTATTTCTGAGATACTTTTGCAAGAGCGTAGGAACAGCATCAGTATTTGTGTTTTCTGTGCAGCTGGGAGACCATGAGGATGGCAGGAACTGCCTTTCCTGTGGTCTTTTGCAGGTGTTGGTTGCTGAGGTAAGGATGGGTTTCAAGGCTTGTCACATCACATCCAAGGCTTTTTTAGATAAGCATCTTTGCTATAAAAGATAATTCATTTTTCCAGTGGTCCTGGTCTTCTGTATATCCTAGTGGTACTCAGTATCAAGCAGGCTGGTTCAAGCCACTCTGTAAATATTTGGCTGTCCTGTGTGAACATTTGATTCCTAGAAGGTGGTGGTGAGTACAAAGAGGAGCATATGTTACAGGGTAATTCTGGAGAATAATTCCACAGTCTTCTGGTTTTGTGGGAGGGATGTTGGTGACAGAGACATAAGATTTCTCTTTAATGGATGCTACAAGACCTTCAAATGTGAATGTAGTGCTGCTTTTTTGGGGTATATTTTTCACTCCTAATGGGAGTAACTCCTAGCCATAAAAAACTAGGAAGGTTTCTTTCCACCATAAAGATTTGGAAGTAAGATGACAATTTTGAGCTCTGCCTGCAAGGAAGTATCCACACAAGTTGTCAGTTTATTATATTATCCTCTGCTCCTGTGTTTACCTTGGAGAGAGGTGTGGGATGGGGAAGGGAGAGTGTGGTCAGGCTGGCAATATATACAGACTGGGACTGGCCCCCTCCCAGGGTGATAAGCCATCCATGGCGTGCACTAGGGAAGGGGCTGCATGTCCTGCTCTGCCCTGACACCTATTATTGCAGTGCCCCTCTTGGAGCTGTGCCCATTTGCTGCGGATCCCACTCCTGGGAAGTGAGGCTTAAGTGCCCTAGTGCTCTGCCTCAACTTTCTGCTTGGAAAACTGCTTGGCATGGAGATGATACAGCCCTTTCACAGTTCTCAGGCTCCTGCCTAATGTTCTCCCAAACTCAGAGTGTTTTCTGGGACTTGAGGGTATTTTCTCAGTTGGTTCCTAGCTAAGTATTTTTGAGAAACTGGTATTGGAAACTGGTGAGAAAACACTGGGTAGTTGAGGCAGCAAGCTCAGGCAAGTAGTGTCGATATGAATTTGGTTCTTGGTTAGTTGAATTGCAAGTATTTAATGGAGCCTGAGACCCCCAGCTGAAAGCAAGGCCCTACTATGCAAACGACTGTAGGGATAAGTCTAAAATTTGGCCAGCACACCTGTGCTGGTTAGAGTTATGAAAATACTCTAGTTTTGCAGATGTAACATCACTGGCAACCCACCCAACACTTCCAAATATAAACTATGGTATAACTGGAAAAGAGTCAGTACAGCAGTATAGTCTAGGCTGTTCAGGGAGGTGTTTTGACTGCTAGCAAACAAAAAAAGTTTCTTTTGCTCAAGTAAGCTGCTTCCCCCCTGGGAATTTGTTAGTACTTCATGGTTCTGTAAGTGTAACTGTGCTGGAAAGGCTTTGAAAAGTACCCTAGTCCATAACAATGAGTGACTGCAACTCCAGATTGAGAGTTTGGGCTCTCCTTCATCTCCCAAGCAGGTGTCTTGCCATATCACTGCCTGTTGTGATGGCTCATGTGGCCAAGGGTTGCTAACTGGGCTTTTGTACCCTCGTGAGCCCAAGTGCTGGGAGTCTGTGGCTCAGGCTGCCTTCCCTTTTAACTTGAGGAGCTTTTCCCCAATTCCCGTGGAGTTAAGAGAAAGTGTTATTGGGCAGATCCGACCCCCTGCCATAGCTTACACAAGCAGTAATGAAGAATCAACTCCTGCAAAGCAATCATCAGCTTGTGTTACTGAGGAAAGCCTGGGCCTTCAGAAGTGGAGTCACTGCTGCTGCAAGGGGCAGGTGGTCCTGTGTCCTCCCTTGTCCTGCTGGGCCCAGCCTGGTGTGCATCTTTCCCTCCTGGAAGCTCAGCCTTCCCAGGAAAAGGAACTCAGACAAAGATTTTCTGCTGGGCCGGCAGATTGACCAGCTAATGGTCTGGGACGTGCCAGGGAGCATCAAGAGAAGGAGTTGGCTAGGGAGAGGGCACAGGGGCAGTGATACCATGCCATTTTGGTGATGGTGAGCTTGCAGGTCAGTTTGGTTCCTTATGAAAATGCGGGAGAAATCAATATTTGATAAGGTACCCCAAAAGCTTTCTTGCTGGTGTTGCCTTCTCCCTTGGTGTGAGAAAGTCGCTACCATTTGCAAATCCCAGCACTTAAAAGTGGGGCTGCTGCACAAGCAAGCTGCTCAAAATGTTTCTAATTCAAATAGTGGAGAATTTCTTACTGTCTTTGGGTTATAAAGATAAGCCTTTAAGAAGAGGCCATTTTCTTAGCCATGAGAAAATGCTTAAATGGAGACACCACCCACATGTTAAGTCCTTTTTAAAAGGGGCTAAATCCTCTTAACAAGAATATCTTTAGAGAACTCCTGTGGCCTTTAGATGACATGAGCTGTGGAGAGGCTGGTTCGGCATACTTCAGAAGGGGGCGGGAGGATTTACATTTCCAAACTGAATACTTAGCACCTCTCATTTTTCTGGTGGTTAAGAAAGCACCTCTTCCTCCCTCCTTCCCAGCCAGTCACAGCTGGAAAGGGGGAAAAATGGGGTAAGGCACAATCATTCTCCTAAGTATTAGGTAAAGGAGCAGGCCAGATAGACCATAAATACTGAACTAGGATTCAAGATACAGGATAAAAACCTGCAAGTTGGACAGAGGAAGTGGGTAGTTAACTAGGAGCTTTTCTTGTTTTGCAGGAAGAAAATGTGTGAAAAGTGTTTTCAGACCCCTTTTTTTTTTTATTTCTTTGCCTGATAGTTTGTGTTACTAGGAATGAATGCTAGCATGAGTCTAGAGCCTTTGCTTCTTGAATAGCATTTAAGGGAGTTTCTTTGGTTTAAATCCATCTCTTCAAGCAACAGACTGCTTCTGAGCCCAAGGAGGTACCACATGGTCCTTTGGCACAGGCGTCTGAGGAGAGTTCAAAGAGGTATAAATCCTGATTGCCTGAACTGTGCCAGCAAACATCTAGTGGAAAGCAGGCTTCTGAACAAAACCATACAGAAATAGCTGGTAGCTTGCTGTGTTTGCTGATGGTGGCTTTGCTGTCCTCATGCAGAGTCCAGCTATGCTGTTGTGGCTCCGTCTGCAGCAGAACTACTGAAGATATGGTAGCCCCACAATGATAAGGGCTTCTGGCAGGTTTCCATGAGCAGCTGAGCCGGTCAAAGCCTTTACTGTTTTCAGCAGTAGGCTTCTACCTCAGTTTCCTCTGTAGTATATCCTTTAACCTGCCCCTGGGCAGGCAGCACTCTTCCCACTTCTGTGCTTGAGTGAGCATTTGGTCTGACGTGTGGTAGGTATTGGGGATATGTGGCCCAAGATGGGATGAAGGAAAGAGGCAGAACTTTCCTGTGCAGTGTTACTGAGGTGTTAAATCAGCTCACTGAGCCTCAGTTTTCACAAGTTGGTTTTGCTGTTCTCACCATGAAGGTACCTTGTGCCACCAGGCTGCTCAACAAAGGTTACTTTACAGGCAGTTTATTCTTCTGTAGAGGCTGCTTCAACTGAACGAGCAATTAAAGTATTTTCTTTTCCCTCCCCTTGTATGCCAGGTATGTTGGTGCTGCTCTGTTAATTTTTACAGTGTGCTCATTTGTGAGGATGTATAAGTGTTAAAAGAAAAATATTTGAATTTGGCAACAGCTGTGTTTTGCAAGATGAAGGCATCTCCTACTACTTTTCTCACTGTAGCTGTGGCAAATGTTTGGGGAAGGAACTCAAGAAGAAGGCTTGCACAGGACAGCCCTTCTAGTTGCTTTAAGAGAGCATGTCCTTGGCCAGGGCTTACAATGTGTTTCATAATCACTAATGGCCAGTGATTTTATTTATTTTTTTTTTTACTAACAACTGTTTGAATCTAGTTGTAGTTCTGAACTTAGGCAGCAACATGTTCTGTCTAGGATTTTCTTCCATACAAGATAACTAAAAGATAATTTTCTTTCTGCCATTTTCTTTTAGTCTTACTTGCTATCTATAGGATTATTGGGTGATCCTAGATATTGTTGTAGGATAAAATTATTTTCTCGTGTCATAAACTGTGTAGAGAAATATATACTATCTTTGTCCTCAGTTGTCCCCTCCAAGCTAAAGAGTGCTGGACCACTTATTTTCTCCTGAAATGAAAGCCATTAATATGAGAATCTCATGAGTGTGAAAACAACTCAGATGTGCGCTACCTGTGAAGCTTCTGGGGCTTGGGAGCGTTGAAAGATGTTAAGACATAGTACACCCACAGTGCAGGCCTAGCAAGAACCATAGACTCTTTCAGAGCCAAGGTCTTCCCTGGCTGGAGGTGGGGTAAGGATAGGCTGACTACCTTGGGAAGGGCTCATTATAAAGCGCAGACTGCAAAAAGGAAAATAAAGTAGTACCATTCCTCATTGCGGCCCCTGTCGTGTGCTGGACAGTAGGTCTGGGGTGGCCACAGGAGAGAGGAATTCAGCCCACCCCTCCTGTCCAGGTCACCAAGAAGGGGATTGGATGAAAAATGACAACGTGAGCTTTTCTCAATAGCTTCAATTATGACACCTTTCAAACTTTCAGTAGTCACTTCTGAAGCTGTGTGCTGGGCTGATGGCAGAGCTGGTCTTGGTGCTGGTGGGGAGGAAAGGGAGGGTGGTTCAGACTTGAATCCTGGCTTGTGGAGGAGCTGGCCTCTAAGAATGAGTTGGAGACTGTGACTTCAGTTCAGATGGGCTTCTTGCACTGATGATGGTAATGTAGAAAGAGCCCTGCCCAGAATGAAGCTTCATCAGATAAAAAGCTCTTCTCAATGAAATCTCCAGGTTTTACAGTCTCTGCAAATAATCTCATTTACAGCTGGCAGTGCTGAGTGTGTATGGTGGCAACTCTCATCCTTAAAAATGACTAAGATGGCCTTCAGGCTCTTGTTTTGGCTGGCAGAGTTAATCGCTTCCTGCATTAGTTTTCAAGAGCAGATTTGTATTTGCTGCTATGGGAAGAAGAAACCCCTTCATTTGCCTGAGGACAGTGGTGTGGTGGGATGGAGACTGCTGGTGCCCCTGGGATGGGGCTGCTGCTATGTTTGAGGTGCTGCAGCTGAAGCATTTGGACTCTGTTTCAATTTCAGTTCTGTCTGAAGACAGACTTGGCAAAATTACCCAATTTATCACATCTTTAAAAGGGAACTATTTCACTTCTGTTTTCCTCAAGTAAGTTGGTCCAAAACGACACTTGGAAGTGCTATGCCTGGCATGAGTGTCTCTTGAAGTACTATGTTGTCTGCTTGGAGGGTGCTGTTATTTACTGGACCTGGTGGCAGTTATGGAGTTCATAACACCATGTGGTTTCAAGGTGAGCTGTGGTAAATATTTAAGTCTGCAAGCCTTTTAAAGGGAGAAGACAAGATTTTGACTACGCATTGATGAAGCTGGAGTGTGCTGAAAATGGCCTTTCTATGTGGTAGGAGCATTCTAATTCATGTGTTTAGCCTTCCTTTTGTACATATATGTGCACATCTCAAATGTGTTGGTAATTATTTACAAACTGAACTTGCCTAAGGTTGATGGCGTGTGCTGCGTCTCTCCTGTCCTGCTTAAGAATGCGAGCCATTGACCTGTTGCAGCGTGAAAACTAGCACACTAACTTGGAGCTGCATGTGTGTGCCCTGCATCTTTCAGGCTTTTGTGCTCAAGGCCTTTAGCCTAGGACCAAGCTAGGAAGAGAGGGTAGAGTGGTGAAGATCACCTTTTCAGAATCAGACAGGTGTCTCTCTTGTGACTGCTGAGTTAGAGGGGCAAGTATGGCTTTTGGCTTTACCATGAGGCTGTCAATAATTGACAGTGGAGTAAAGCTTGCATCCTGTTTTGTCACTAATTAAGAAACTTAATTTACTCACCTGCATTTACTATAAGCATTTCATCCAGCTTGTATGTGGCCACATCTAGGCCCAGAAGGGAACACTACTTAAGACTGATGGCATTTTCCTGTGCCTACTTCAAGGATCTAAGAGCTGCGTTTTAGGAACATGTGGGTGCTTCCTGTGATGTTCAGTTGCAGTACTGCAGATGTTAGGTCTTTGAGTAACCTGTACTAGTGGGAGGTGTCCCTACCTATGGCAGGGTGTTGGAAGGGACCTCAAGGATCATCTAGTTCCAACTTTACCATTCTAGGATACCTTGAGATTTATATGAACAACTGTTAAAAGCAGAGGCTGCTATTATTTTGGCTTTCATTTTTATCTTTACAATGAGCTTTTGTAGTCTCAATGCATAGACATTGCAGGTCACTGGTTGTTTTGCAAAGAAGCATGAAAACCTGGTGAAAATATCTAAACAACTGTTTTTTGGTAAAAATAAATTGTATTGGGAAACTAGATAACAAGAGTCATCTGCTTAGCCTTGGCTGCTTCAGCTCCAACATTCCTGCTCGAAATTGTGGTATGTGTGTGTGTTGCTTAATGTATGCATAGATTCTAGAAGTAATTTTCATTAATGAACTTCTTGAAAGACTTTCTCCTCACAATGCTGTTCTGTTGGGGATTTTTTTTAAGTTGTTGTACAGCTGTTGGTTCAAAGGTTGTTGCATATTGCATAAGTGTGTGGGCAGAGGGGGGAGAAACACGTTGGCAAACTTCCTTCCTTGTTAATTAAGGTGACATTAAAAGTCTGGTTTAGGTCTTGATGGTGGCTGTCACCATGCAGCATGAGAGTCAAACTCTTGCATATTATGTTAACTTACTGAGCCACTCCACTAGTTCTCTCTAAAAATGGCTCTGTTTTAATATTGGTTCTACCCATTAATTACAGAGTCTTACAAAAATTGGAGTGCAGTAACAGATATAACTTTTTTCTGCATCTTACTGAGTTTGCAACTGTAGGACTTTATGATTTTTACATATCTTAAAGTACAAATGGAATTTTAGAGAGAAGCATTTCTCTGTAGGGTGAGTGTACTATGTTTTCTGTAGAACTCAGCTTTCAAATTTGTCATGCCTGTTGAGAAAATAGGAAACTTGCTTGCATCCTTTCTATGTAGGTTCCCATTTAAGAGGAGTCATTTGGCAAATTCAAGATGTGGAAGTAGAAATGTAACCTCTTGGCTTGGTATTTATATTGGTGCAGTCCCTTTATGTTGACAGTAGGCTTCTGACTTTGGGTGGTACCACTGTGTAAGTATATACAAAAGAAAAATAGAAAATGAGATACAGAAGTTTTGTCTTGTTCTGCAGGTGGACTGGCCATTTGTCTCTGGGCTGTCTCCTGTGTACTGGCAAATAAATGCTTTAAGGAGCGGGTTAGAAGGGTTTGCCGAGTTCTGTGATGGAAACTGGGCATTCCTTCACCCCCTGCTTGGACTTCTTTTTAACATCTGCAGGTTTTAAAAGTAGTTTTTCCAACCAGAGGTGCTAGAAATGGAATTGTATGGAATTAAAATGTCTAGAGTGATGCTAGTAACCTAATAGTGCTTTCGGTACCTCTTTTCTTGTGCTGTGAACTCTGGAATTAAATGGCAATTACCATGTATATATGCTGGTGTTATTCTGTCTTGCCAGCGTTGTGTTTTCAGACAGCGTTGGTCCCACACATTGACAGTCAGTGTTTTGTCCCCGTGCAGTAAGCTAGTTCACACTTTGTCTAAGGTCTTCGCATAGCGGGAATTGATGTTGGTTACAGCTCTCACAGAAGGCTTTTGTGTGGCGATATCTGAAAGCTGTCTTGTTGGAGCTTTTATCAAGGCTATTGCAATGAGGCCATTATCCCAGCCAGTGGCAAATGTAGATATTTGCAGAAATCTTTATAATAATGCTTAGTAAGTGGCATGCTGGTAAAGGGTGACAATGCTGGAGTGGTACAGAAATAATCCCCGTGGTGGCAGCTGTGCTGCAGTGGGGCGTTATCTGTCCTTGCAGGCAGGGAATGGGGTGGGATGGGAACCCCACGCGGGGCAGACGGAGGGTGGTGATCGGGACTATCGCAAGCACAAATAATCCTGGCCGTCTGCTCAGCAGAATAAAGTTCTACTTTTCATGGTAAGGCTTTTTATCAAGTGGCTCCAAATAACCCAGATCTAAATTGCTGCATAATAGTTTTGCACCTTGGTTCTTTTTTTCCCCTTCTGTTTGCTGTTGGCTGCGTGGTATCTGTAGCCTAACTCTTGGGAGTTGCATAAAACTGTGAGTTGGGATGAGGGGAAGCTGAAACTGTCTCCACTGTAGTGCTCCTTTTAAGCACAAAACTCCTGAGCTGATGGAAAAGACAACTTAGTACTTAAGGTGGGGACAGGAAGGGCTTTAAAAATTATAATAGCATTTTCACTGGCTCTTTTGTCTCAAGGGTGGATATTTCACTGAAGTTTTTTCTTTTCCCTCAGGAACTAGGGGTAAAAAACCCCACCTCTTTGTAAAAGACACTGTCCTGACAGCATAAGCAAGTTGCTCATTTTCCTTCTATGGTTCTTAATCATTAGAGCTGCCTTGATGATTTTTTTTTTTCCCCACCTCAAATTAGCAGTTTATTTATAACATGCTGATGTTCTGCATGCCTGTTGGTATTACTGTTCTGTCATGCTGAGCTGAGAATTGTTCTCTCAAAAACTGATGCTGTGAAGATGACATAAGTAAGCAAGTTGTATATGGTAGTCAGAGACAAATTCAGGCGGCTTTTGGTATGACCATTTGAAATGTCCTTCCATAAAATCACTTTGATTTCTGTTCAGATTTCAACTGCTAGTAACATTTTTGCTGCTTGCTTTCATTTGTTTAAAAAAAAAGTGCAGACCATTGCCTTTTGGCATCCTTACTACACTTTAATTCATGTTACCAAACTTCTCTGTGATAGTCTCCTGCATACCATTACCAGGTGCTTTGTCGAATTGCTGGCAAGGGTGTGAGAAACTTCAGAGGGTATTTTCTCCCTTCTCAAGGCCCTCACAACAACCATTTTGGCAACTGAGAGCCTGCAAGGTGTCCACAGGATCTAAGGGTTAGAAATGTCCTTTGTTTGCAGTGGTCCTCTGCTTCAGCTGCTCTACAGAAAGTCATTCTGGATGACTTGAATGTCAGGGAGAGTTCAAAGTCTAGTCCATGCAACACAGGGTGACTTGTGCATGGAAAAGGAAATGGCAAAATAAAAACACACCCCATGATTTGCTGTATGCTGTACTGGGAGCCATGTGCTTTGTAGGTGTTTACCAGAAGGGTGGTAAAGAAAGGTGCAAGAGTGTTTGGATGCCTTCTGTTTTCTTTGCTTGTGACCCATTATCTAAACACGCTCTTCATGTTGCACCTGGTGTTGGGGCACTGAAGTCCTTCCTTTTTCTCATCTTGGTAACATCATGTTGTTGCTAAATATGTGGGAAGTGAATGCAACAGTAGTGAACAGGTTGCACGCTGTTGGCTAGATATCAAACTTAGGTACAGGCTTCTGTGGACAGCAAGAAGTTTAAATAAAGTATTTTTTTTGTTGTTGCTTTGGGATGGTAGGTTTTTTTTGTGTATGGGGTTTTTTTTTCTTTCTTGGGAAGGGGAGGGAGAGGAGGGGCAGAAACCCACTTTGCTATGAAAGGGAATGTCTAGGGGATTCCAGAGACTGACATATTTAATTAAATAAAAGAGAGAAAAGAAAAGCAAGCTTGTAGGCAGGCAAATTCCCCTTATTCAGAGGAAGCCATATGTTCGTGATACTATCCTTAGGGCGATTTATTTGCTTCAGAATTAGGAAAGAGGGTTGCTAGGAAAAGTAAGATGCATTCACTTCTTTCACCTTAAGGAATTTTATAAGGGCAATTACCATCTCACTCCTTTTTCCCTCCTTCCCAGTCCTGGAGAATAATCAATTTAGCAATAACTCAGAGCAAGCAAAAATGTGATTGTTTTAATCTGCAATGCAGAGACTAAGATGGACTCTCTCTTTAAGGCTAAAGTCAGGTATTTCTGTCTCAAAGTGTATCAGGAGTTACTGCATCATTCCATGTTCAATAAGAAAGGAAGAGGCCTTCAGCCTTTTTATTTCCCCCTTTGGATTTTTCTAATTTTTGTTTTCTTCACTTTTAGCTCTTTTGATAGCCTCAGTGGCATTTGGAACACATTCTCCTACTTCCTCCAAGGCAGGGAAACAGCACTAGTTGTATGAGACAGGGCTTATATCTGTTGCTGGTGCTTCATTTGGAGTGCAGAATTGTGGTTTTCCTAGGCATTTGAAGAACCTGGTTGCCTCAGCCTGTGAAGAGCAGCCCCCAAACACTGCCTGACTGGCATTTGAGAAGGGGGGAAACTCCATAAGAGCTTTAGTTCTAGGCATCTGTGAGATCCTATGGCATACCTAGCTAAAACTATCAGATACTTGAGCTTGCCTACTGACTTGTTCGATGGCAATGCCTTGTTGAAATGGAAAAAGCCAACACATCTGGAACAGATTTAGACTTCCTGAACTTTGCATAATAATGTGATGGAAGAGGAGAGGCAATGTAATGATCCTAGCAAATGTACTTTGCTCACCAGGGCAGCCCTGACTCTTTCACTAATCCTTCAAGTATGGCATAACTGGAAGACTAGAGATGGCCTGCCTGCTAGCATCTCCAATGGTGCTGGAAGATTTGCTTTCCTGCTGAAAAGCTGTCACATACTTTGTCTAGATTCAGCCTCAGGCCTTTTGTTAATGTGCAAATCACACCAAAAATGTGTCCTTCCTTCTGAACACCTTTGTGCAAGTATTTCTCCTCTCCCTAAATGTTAGAGACAATGCTTTTTGTCCTTGGTTGGTATAGCTTATGTTTCAGTGCCCTCCATGTCTGCATGGCTATGAGCCCTGGCATGGAGCAGGTGCAGTGATTTTCCCAGCTAGAACCTCTTACTAAGAGTATCTCAAATTAAGAGTGTGGGAAGGTACAGTCTTCTCTGAGGAGAAGTCAGGATTGTAACCTAGTAGAGGTATTAGTTTGGTCTGATGTGGGCGTGCAGATCAGAATTGTTGCAGTGGCACAGTTTTGTGGGTGAGATCTCTGTGGATGTGTCACTACAGGTCCACCTGTTCACATATCTGCAGCTGACACATGTAAGACTGGAACTTTTTTGGATAGTAGTATTGATCAGGGCCATGACTAGTTGCTTTCTTGGGTGTGACTGCATAGAGTGCATTAACTTCAGCTTTCAGTCCTTGCTGCTTTCAGATGCAGAGTTGAAACTCAGAATTTTTTAGGTCTGCTCTGACTAACATGACTGTTATCCTGATGTGACTTTTCTCAGTAAAAGGGTCCAAAAAACAGTGTGCTTCACTCCGTCAATTTTACAATGAGTTTTGGTTTGGTTTTTTTTCTTTTCCCAAATGAACTTGGGGCTTCTCTTGTGAGGAGCTACACTTACCAGCAGATGCTTGGAGTACCTGTGAGTTTGTGAAAATTGCTTGCTTCAGACCTAGATTTTGAGGGGACAAACTGCTTGTCAGTGGATCAGCCAACTGCATCTAACATCTGGGCTACAGCTGAGATGATGCTATCAATCTCAGCGATGTGAACTTCAGATTGAGAAATAACTGATGAAGGCTTTGGATTACAGGGACAAAAAGACAGGATGTATACGTATGCAGCTTTTGGGGCTTAGAGGGCTGAGCAGCAGCCCTTGGGAGCAGTGGAATGTGTGCACTGGGAATCCTGAGGAGCCGGATTTTGGCTTCTCTGGATGAACCAGCTGCTTGTGTTTCCCCTGTCATGGCGAAATCATGTCAGTCCCTTCACTAAGGGTTTTTCTCCAGACCACTGATTTCAAAGTGATGATTTTTTTTTTTTTATAAAAGATTCGTTTCAAAGTTCAGTGCTAAGATCATAAAGATGTCAGGCCAGCAAGGCGATTTGTATAAGAACCTTTCAAATTTGTAATACTAAATTTGTTCATCTAAAACTAAGGCAGTGGTTTGACTGTACACCAGAATGCCATTCCAGGGCTGTGATATGGCTGAACCACAGTGGAAATCTGGAACCGAAACAACACTGCTTATAGGAAGTTTGTGGTTAAATGCAGGGAGTCAAATGTGGTCAATCTTAGGAGAGGCAGTAACGGAGAGGAAGAAAGGTGGTAGTATTTGATTAGTTTTGTTCTCTTTGTTTCCTGCAGCACATCCAATGGATGCAGCTCTGGCTGTGAGAAGAGAGTGATAATATTACTGTCTTATGGTTCCAACTTCTTCCTTTGTTACACTTTGAAGATACTCTTTTGGGGTATATATAAGACAACTTGCTTTCAGCATATTAAATTCAATAGTGATGTGCCATTATTAGATGATTGTGCTGCTTGGCAAACTTTTCTGTGTTTCTGAAGACGATAACATGTAGAATAGGATTAAATACCATATCAAGATCCTTCAGGTGGCTGCTAGTTTTGTGTGGAGGCTGCAACACAAAGCAAAACCATCGTTATGGATGTCTCCAGTAGGTGAGTGAGGGACAAAGGTCTTCCAATTGCTCCTCACCATCATGCTCTAGACCAACACAATCACAGAATGGCATGAATTGGAAGGGACCTCCAGAGATCATCTAGTCCAAGCCTGCTCCTAAAGCAGCTTGACTTGGATCAGGTTGCAGAGGAACATGTTCAGGTGGGTTTTCTAAGTCTCCAGAGAAGGAGACTCCATAATTTCTCTGGGCAGCTTGTTCCAGTGCTCAGTCACCCTCACAGGAAAGAACTATTTCCTTAAGTTCAAGTAAAGCCCCCCATGTTCTAATTTATACCCACTGCCCCTTGTCCTATTGCTGAAAAGTGCCAGTCCCACGCTCTTGACCCTTTTAGATATTTACATGCATTGATAAAGTCCCCTCTGTCTTCCCTTTGCCAAGCTAAAGAGCCCTAGATCTCTGTCAACTTCTAGTCAGAGAGATGCAGCATTTTAGATCTGTTTGGTTCCACAGCTCAGGAATGTCTCTTTTTTTTCTGCAAGCTAAAATGTCCTCCTGCTTCCTATCTGCATGTTCTCAGAAATGAAATGTAATCCCCTCATAGTTGGGGTCACCTTAATTACCTGCTGGGCTAGGATGGAAAAGATTAATTGGGGATTGGGTCTGTGCTACTAGGAGTGTTTTCTGTGACAGAGGCAACTTTATGGAACTGTCTGGGAGACACTTTGGTGATGTGGTTTCACTGTCAGCTTACAGTGATCCAAGTCCATGCCTCCACAAGCAGGGTCACGCTGTCCTCCTTCCCTGCCTGCCCTTGTGCTGCCATGTGCTCCAACGGCCCAGGGACCTGCTCCAGCTGAAAGCTAACACTGGACATGCGATTAGTTTTCATCCCAGTGAGCTGCCCAGCATGGCTGGGGCAGAGGCGGACGACATCCCTTTGGGTGCTGAGGTGCATGGTGAGCTGCAAATGGTGGCCATGCACTGGCCTCGCCTGCGGGACACCTTGCTTCATGTGGTGGCAGACCGAGGGCCTCGCTGCCTGTGTGCGGCCTCAGCATCTCCTGGAAGTGGCTGGAGTTGCGCGTAAGGAAAACCTAACAGATGGCTCTGTAAAGAAATAGGCAGCTTTTGTGCCTTTACTTACTGCTTAGGTTACCGAGTGTGTGCAGCTGCTGGTGCCTTGCTGACGGTGCCCAAGGGCTGAAGGGAACGTGCATGCACTCCTAGTCTCCAACTTTCAGCTTTTAAAGGCTTGGGGCAGCTTAGGGGTTATGTGAGACATGGAGGAGAAAACATGGCTGAAAATATTCTTGAGTTGCTCGAAGTAAAAATCTCTGCTTTCTCAGTGCTGTGCGTGCACTGTGCCTACTACACTTGGCTGTCAGTCCCTGACTGAGGCTCCCAGGCTACATGTAATTTAATTACAGCTGACATTGAAGTAGGTGAAAATTTAAACGTAATTTGTGCCTAGAAGTTATGTATGTAGTGAGCTTGTAATACTGGAGGCTTTCTCTGAAAACATCACTATCAGGAAATGCCTCCTAAGGAAAGACTGGCTGTGCCGCTTTGACAGCTATGCTTGCTCTGAGCAGGGCTTTAAGGGGACTGGCTTTTAAAAGGTGAAAGTAAAGGCACTGTGGTCTCACATGAGGGGTCACAGAATTCCTGGGGATAACAAGTGAGATGACTTACTGACAACAGCCACAGCTGAGNATTCCAGTACCTCAACATCTCTTGAATTGAGGGGCCCAGAACTGGACACAAAGGCTCCTAGAGCTTCTAGTCAAATGCTAGTCATATGGAAAGTACATCAGGAGAGGTTGAGTTCCGTGACTGCACTCATAGCAAAGTCTCCTTTCCGCCCCTCAAGTGGGAGAGGCAAAGCCTGCCTGCTTGGTGGCGAGAGCGCCCAGGGCTCCACTTATTCCATGCCAACACAGAATTTGGCCCTTGTGACCAAAACACACAGCTGAATTTCAGGTTTGCCTTAAAAGGAGGCATGTCATTTGTGGTTGTGTAATCTGTGCATACAAACTCAATTACTGCAGTACCAACTCTGGAGACGGCCTGCAACTAACAGGGCTGCAAAGGAAGAGTTGCCACTTTGTTGCTTAACTTTGATCGTAACTATCTCATTATTGATTAGTTAAACACATCTGAAGCTTTCTGCTGATCTCTCAACCTTTCTGCACACTGACCACTTCCAGAAGCCTCAACTGTCCCTGCAGCAGCTGCCCAAGTTTTCCTCTTTCTCCTGATATTTTCTTTAGCTCCATTGTGCATTGAAACATTTGGAGGATAGTGAAGTGTGAAAGCTGTGTAGCACTCTTGTTTATTTTGGAATTCAGTGTTTTACACACGGAACACTGTAACTCTGCCATATTTACTTTATTGTATTTAATTCAACGAAATGTATTTACCTGAAGCAGACATGAAATTTCCAGTTTGCCATGGAAAGCACAGGGCCACGCTGCAGAGCTTGTTCCAAGTTAGTGCAGAGTGTATGAGGGCTTCTTGCCAGTGCAAAGCGTGGGAGGGAAGTCAGGAGTAAGATCATTCTGGCTGCTATCATCAACAGGCGCCTGTTGAAAGAAGCTATGGATGTCAAGGCAAGATGACAAGCTTTTGGGCTTTTTGAGTGTTATACTTCCAAGATAAACCAATGACTGGCAAAGCAGGTTTCTTCCAAGGCTGTCTTTTAAATACTTTTGCTTTACTTTGGATAAGAACTTTCAATATTAGATAGTAAAATGTAGTTGAGGTCTTGTTGGTAATCTCGTCTTTACAGTTTGATATAGTTTAGAATTAGGGTTGGAAAAACAGTGTAAAAAAAGAGAATTTAGATTTTATTATTTATTTATTAAGATTATACTATGTTCTAGGCTTTTTAGCAATCTAGGAAGCCTAAAGACTGGTAGGGGTTTCCCATGGCTGTCCTGAGTTGCCTTACCCTTCCTCCTGTTGCTGAGCAAATAAGGCTGTCCTTCCTAAAGGCCATCATACACAGGCTATTTTTGATCTTATTCCTGCCATAATTATATGTAGCTTTTACAAATCTGCCTGGATGGAAAGATCCTGTGTACTTTGGAAGGGCTTATTTGATCTAAATTTAAGGATGCCTCATGTCCAGTTGTGAAACTTGCTATTTTAGTTTGCCCTACCTACACAACTTTTGCTAAAACAAGAGAAAAAGGATGAAGAGAGACTGAAAAGTGCTTAGGAGGGAGAGATGACTCATATGTGGGACTACATTTGAAAATGAAAAGGATCAACGTGTACTGGTCATAAGTGAGGAAGCTGCAGTTTTTGTGAAGGAGGCACAATTGAATCATGGTCATTTATCTCCTCAACAGATTAAGGTATGCTTGTGGAAGAACCCATGAGCCTCAATTGAGTAGATAATTCTGCAAGGCAGGTATCAGAAAAGCAACGAAGGGGAAGGCAGCAGCAGTGCAAGTAGTCAGATGGGCTTTCTCTGAACTTTAGGCTGCAGTGAATAGAAATTAAAGCTCATGAATAGGCACCTGAGTTTCTGATTTCATCCTTGGTGTTGTGTCTCTTACCTCTCAGCTAATATTCTGCTCTTACAATCTTTTCTGGCATGTATAAAATTTCCCTGAAACTTGGGATATCCAATAACCCTTTCTGGAGGGTTTTAAGTAGTGTGCAATTATAAGGATAGAATTCTTCTGTATAGACAGCACAGTGAAAAGTGCTTGTGTTAGTTAAAATGGTTACCAGCAGTATCCAACAGGCAGCTCTTCCCACCTTCACCATTCTTCTGTCTCTCTGACAGGCAAGTGAAGCCCATGGAAAATGTGTTTAGTTTTCTAAACCATTTTGATGTTTTTTTTTAAAAAGTGACTGTCAGTATAACATTGAGTTAAAAATCAGCCAAGTGACAGGAAAAGGGTCCTTCTGATTACAGTGAATACTTGCTCTTGTCCCAATACTATGGAGTGCTTTCATCATTGTCCCAGAAGTAAACACACAAACTGTTACTGATAGTAATTGCTAGCAGAATAGTCAATGATAATGGAGCTCTCACAACTTGCTCTGTGAAGGCACATTCTTACACGGCGTCTTTAATACAGCCAAAGGCAAAGTTGTATGCCAGAGAACAGGGAATGCAAGCTATGCCTTATGAAAGGGGGACTGTATCCTGGAAAGCAGCACTTCAGGGAAGTCTGTAATGGGCAAGCAAATGTACACCAGCTTCCAGTGCAACACCAGGGAGCAGTGGCGCTGAGGCTTGCATCCTGGCATGCATAAAAAAAGGAACAGGAGTGGGGATAATTTTGCCTCATTGAACAGTTTTGGTGCAGCTGCTACTTAAAATAAGAGACACAATTCTGGGCTAGGACTTGTAGGGTGAAAATGTTGGAAATAGATGCTGCTAAGTATGGCAGCAAAAATTATTTGAGGTCTGAAGGAAATGTTGTACAGTGCAACTTAAGCAGTATTTTGCTTATGAAATGAATATTAAGGGATGACTTGACTGGTATACAAGGTACAAATTTGGGAGGGGTGGTTGATTTAGCTGATGGTTGTGTTGCTTTCTGCTGGGACAGGAGGTAATGGGCACAAACATGAACATAGGAAGCTCCACTAAACATGAGGAGGAACTTCTTTACTTTGAGGGTGGTAGAGTAGTGGAAAAGGCTGCCTACAGATATGGAGTCATTGAAAACCTGTCTGGATGCTGTCTTGTGCAACCTGCTCTGGCAGGGGGGTTGGACTGAATGATCTCTAGAGACCCCTTCAAACCCCTATCACTCTGTGATTCTGTGGGACCTTGACAAGCTGGAGAAATGGGCTGACAGGAACCTCATGAAGTTCAGCTACGGCAAACCTGTCTAGAGGAAGGAATAACTCCAGGCACCAGTATGGGCTGGAGCAAACCTAGAGGAAAGCAGCTCTAAAGGAAAAAAGCCCTGGTGGTCCTCATGGACCAGCAATGCACCCTTATGTTAAAGATCACCAATGACCTACCAGGCTGCACTAGGCAGTGTATTACCAGCAGGTCAAGGGAGATGACCTTCTCTTCTCAACCCTGGTGGGACTCGTTGGATACACTGGGCCCAGTTCTGGGCTCCCTAGTAGGAGAGAAATGTAGCACCTGCTAGGTCCACTGGAGTGCCATGAAAATGGTTGTGGAGGGTCTGAGAAATTGCCCCTCAAATTAAATTTATCAGACTAGCTCAGAAGGTTTGAAAGTAAGGTAAAGCTATATTTTTTACAGCAAACTAAATTTACAAGTGTGTATAGAAAATATACGTATTTACAATTATATACAATTCAGAAATGATACATAAATCCAATGCTCCCTCTCTGGACAAAGGAAGTCCAGAAGGGGCCAACACCACCACCTTCTCTCCCCCCAGATAGAAAACCAGCAAGGCTCAGTTATCAGCAAAAGGTTAGTAGACAGTGTGAAGGAGTCAGGCGAAGGAGCAGTGCCAGAGCCCAAGAGCCAAGAGGGTGAAATTGTTTATACATTGCTGGTTTATCCCTCTTAGCAAACCGATGAATGTTAGAGACTTTATTATTCTTTTTACAACCAATGCCTTGCTCATTCATTCTATATTCAAAAGACTGTCCAGAAAGTTCCTTTTTCTCATTTACAATTTAGATCCAAAATAGAGCATTAGCTCTTAAACAACTGCAATGGTTAAGGCCACAGAACATGTCATCTGCAAAGACAGGCTGAGAGAGCTGTGACTGTTGAGCCCAGAGGAGAGAAGGTGTGTGTATTAATACTGGATGGGAGAGAATGAAAATGGTAGAGCCAGGATCTTCTCAGTGGTGGCCAGTGACAGGGCAAGAGGCAGTGGGCCCAAATTGAAAAGCAGGATATTTCACATAAACACTGTGTTTTACAGCAAAGATCATCAAACATTGGAAGTGGTCCCTTAGGTTGTGGAGTCCTGTTCATTTGGCATATTAAAAACCCAAGTAGACAAGTCCTTGAGGATCCTGCTCTAGTTGCCCCTGCTTAGAGCAGTGGAAGTGAACTAGACCATCAGAGGTCCCTTCCCACCTCAGTCCCTCAGAGATGATTCTGATGCTAAAGGGCTTCTTGTTGAACTTGAACACATCAAGAACTTAATACAAAAAACTGAAACACAAAGTGGAAATTACCCTTTTTATTAGTTTAGTTCTTGAGGAGGAAGTAATCATGAGCTGATACCTTCAGGTTTTGAAGGAATGAATGTTTTGCTCTCTAATTGCTCTGAAGAGTTTACGCTCTGTAATGTCAGCTCTGCACAGGCTTGAGGTCAGCAAGTCCTGCCTGCTTTTTGGTGGGACCAGTTGTGTTTGTGGTCCTTCCTGACAGGTGCTTGCTTGTTTAACTTTCTCATAACAAGTTCTAAAATTGCTTAGCAATCTCTTCCTATCCTTGACTACAAGATAGGTTAATGCTACTAATGGCGTGGCAAGTAGAAGAAATCTGTTGGTCTGTAATATATAGAATCACAGAATGTTTTGGATTGGAAGTGACCTCCAAAGCTCATCTAGGCCCCTACAGTGAGCAGAGACATCCTCTATTAGATCAGGTTGCTTAGAGCCTTGTTGAGCCTGACATTATCTCCAGGGATGGGACCTCAACTACCTCCCTGGGCAACCTGTTCCAGTGTTCCACCACCTGCATGGTAAAGAACTTGTTCCTAGCATCCAGTATAAATCTCTTCTCTAATTTCTTTAAATCTGTTCTTTTCACTACAGGCATTTTTAAACAGTCCGTCTCCAGCCTTCTTCACACACTGGAAGGCTGGTATTAGGTTTCCTCAGAGCCTTCTGTTTTCCAGGCT
>WBNM01021497.1:0-13567 GCA_013399055.1 Ramphastos sulfuratus | reverse complement strand
GAATCACAGAATTGTTTTGGAGGTAAAAACACTGACCTCAACCATTAAACCAATGCTACTAAGTCTACTGCTAAACCATGCCCCCCAGCACCACATCTCCATGGCTTTGAAACCCCTCCAGGGATGGGAATTCCACCACCATTGCCCTGCGTAGCCTGTTCCAGGGCTTGACAACCCTTTTGGAGAAGAAATTGCTCCTCGTATTCAACCTGAACCTCCCTTAGCACAATCTGAGGCTATTTCCTCTTGTCCTATCACTTTTTCCTTGGGAGAAGAGACTGACCACTTCAGGGAGCTGTAGCCAGCCATAAGGTCTCCCCACAGCCTCCTTTTCTCTAGGCTGAACAATTCCATTTTCTAGTAAAAAAATGAAAGTGTTTTCATTCAGTGGTGACAGCCATACAGCATTGTGTACTTGACAGATGGTCAAAGGAAGGGATTCCGTCCCTCTGCACCACTCTGCTGAGCCCCTACCTGCAGTGCTGTAGCTGAGCACTGGAGTCCTCAGCACAGGAGAGACACAGACCTTTTGGAGCACGGCCAGAGGAGGCCATAGGAAGGGTGGGAGGGTTGAAAGTCCTCTGCTCTGAAGCCAGGCTGAGAGAGTTTGCTTGGCTTGTTCAGCCCAAAGGAGAGAAGGTTCTGGAGAGACCTTCTGGTGACCTCTCCATGCTTAAAGGGGTCAATCAGAAAGCTGGGGACACACTTTTGAGCAGGGCCTGCTGCAACGGGAGAAGGGGGGATGGCTTAACTATAAGACAGAGATTTAGACTAGAGAGAGGGAAGAGATTTTTGACCCAGAAGGTGGTGAGACACTGTTTTAGCTTGCCCAGAGAGATAAGAGATGTCCCATCCCTGGAATCACTCCAGGTCAGATTGTTTGGGGCTGTAAGCAACCTGTTCTAGTTGGGGCTGACCCTGCTGACTGCAGAGGGGTTGGAATAGACGGGCTTGAAAGCTGCCTTCCCATCCAAACCAGCCTGGGATTCTATAAAATAAGGTAAAATTTGTGTAACCAAAGCTTGCAGTGATGCATGCTGTGTGAGATTTGAAGAGAATACATTTCCAAGTGCTATGCAGCAGTGAAAAACAAAACCCCCTCCAATATTTCCACAGGTTACTTTGGCACCCAGCTGGAGAACTGGGCTGAAAGTGACTGTTCTTTCATGCAAACTGGCAGACCCTAGAGAGGCAAGTCGGAGTTTGCTGGGAAAAGAGACTGGAAATAAGAGACTGCACCATTAACAACAAACAGCTAAGGAAGGGCTTCCCTCACTGTCTTCTTAGAGGTGGAATGCTGCTGCTTGTCTGTTTTGCTAAGTATGTTCTGATGGTAAAGAAAGAATTGTGCTTTACTGATGCCCGTGAGGGAACTTCTGTGTTCATCTTTCAGGTAATTGTACTTTAGAAAGTGTTGTGGTACCTCAGCTTAAGACAAACTGGACTGAATTCAGCCCTTTACAAGAGAGGTCAAAGCTTTCTTCACTCAGTTTAGAATGCATTTGAAACAATCAGAAATAACTAATGGTACCAGAGCTGTTCAGTTTCTGCAGGTTTTAATCACTTTTGTTGCTACTTTTGTGTTATTTTAAAAAAAGCAAACCAATAATAAAGGCCCACTTTGAAACACTGCCTGGGTTTGTGGTGCACCTTGTGAGCTCAAATGTGAAACTTCTGGCAGCTGCAGAGGTTTGGAAATGGCTGTGATGTTTGCAAGGCTGCTTTTCTTCAGTGCAGAGTCTGATTAGAGCAGGGTAATTAGTTACCAGGGACCTCTGACATCCAATCAAGAGAAGACTATAGGTGGCAGAGAAGAAAGGACTCTTCCTCACCAAGACAGCTGTTCTCAGCTGAACATAAAGAACCCAAGTATGCATGTTTTGCCTTTCTCCAGGTTTATTTCCTGGGTTTTAAATTATCTTTGTCCTTTCAATCTCTTTCTATATTTTTTTTCCTAGTTTTTATTCTATTTGCTGTTTTTTCTGTTCTTCTGCAGCCGATTGTCCTGGTTTGTTTTCATTTTCATCCCTCTCTCCCTTGTTCCCTTTCTCTTCCCTTTGGGAAGGCAGAGGGGTTCATGGAGAACATTTATCACTCATCTAGTGGCTGGCCCTGCCCTGCCCCTTGATGCTGGTGTCTTTGCTACATCCACCAGTCCTCACCCTCTGAGCATACTGGGAGCTGGCCTCTTTCAAATGATGGGAAGATACTGCACTCCTCCTCTTGCAAAGTACTTATTCAGCTGGAACACCCTGAAGAACTCTGAGCATCACACTGGTGCACTACTATCTATTAAAACAATGTGGCAGAGAGAAAACAACTACAGAAACACGGGAATTTTTGCAAGCAGTCCCCCAAGATCACATCCCCTGGCTCCATGTGAGTGGGAACAAGGGACATTTGATCTTGGGCACAACTCACTGAGTTGCAGCAGCTCGGAGAGCAGATTCCCCACCGACAGAAGTGGGCTTAAGCCAAGAAGTATTTTGACTCCTAGGAGCCTGTAGCTCCTGAGCCACCCTTCAGGTGACATCTGAATTGTCCCCTTGGCATTTAGGCCTCATCAACCAGAGAACTTTTATACGTGCTTTAAGCCATTGGCTTAAGTCTGAGTACAGTGAAATGAAATGTTGATTAAAAGTCTCCTTTTCTTCTGCAACATTTGCTCTGCAACTTGAGTAAGTCAGATTTAAACTGGAGATTAGGAAGAAATACTTTACAGTGAAGGTGATGAGACACTAGAACAGGTCACCCAAGGAGGCTGTGGATGTCCCCTCCTTGGAGGTGTTCAAAGCTAGGCTGGATGAGGCCTGATCTAGTGGGGAATGTCTCTGCCCTTAGCATGGGAGTTGGCATTGGATGATCTTCAAGCTCCTTTCTAACCCCACCCATTTTAGGATTCTATGTTCTGCTTTCCTTTTAAGTGCGTGATTCACAGTGCCCTGGACACTGCAGCTCTTTCACAGAGGTGCTTCTCTGGGCTCCAGCAGTTTTAGAATCACAGAACTCAAACCCAGACTGTTCCTGGTGGTTATGAAGAGCTGCCTCCAAGAAATGGAAACGTTTAACTTTGGAGCTTGTATGTACGTAGGGGGAAAAAAAAAAAAAGAATCCATCTGGTTTGGTTAGAATTAGTCAGTTCTGTGCAACCTTTGAAAAGGGGAAGTTTTGATGTTGGGTTTTAATGTTTTTAATTATATTTTACAACTTGCTCTGTCACTCCTTCAAATTGAAAGAGAACTTGCTGTCGTGCAAAGTGGCGGAGAGGGTTTGATCAGCCGGAGTCTGGCAAGGGGCAGAGTCACACTGCGTGGCTGTTAGCAGCTGGAAACGTTTAAAAACTCCAACTGCTGCCCTGCATATTGCTGCAGTCAGAGTTCTATTAAGTATATATTTAAATCAGTGAAAGTAAAGACGAGCTTACTGGTGATCCTTACCAAGGAGCTTCTTGACTCTTGATCTTTTTTGCATTATTTCACTTTTAGAAGAACGTCTAAAGTTCAGGTGAGGAAAAAAACATCAAGTACCTGCCAACATCTGGCACATTTCCTGCTGCACTGCACCCCTTTGAGCAAGATGGGAAGGGGCAAGCAATCCTCTGATTTGTACATTTGAAAAGTGCTACAGAGGAACCACAAAACTGATCTGAAAACAATCTTTAAAAATCTCAGTATTTATTTGGGTTGGAAGAGAACTCTAAAACCATGGAGTCCAACCATCAACCCAACACCTCCATGGCCATTAAATCATCTCCCAAAGTGCTATGTCCACGTTTCTTGAACACCTCCAGGGATGGGGACTCCACCCCCTTCCTAGGCAGCTTGTTCCAGTCCCTAACCACTCTTGCAGCATTGTTCCTTATCTCCAATCTAAACCTTCTCTGGCACAATTTCAGGCCATTTCCTCTCCTTCTATCACCTAGCTCCAACCTCCTTTCAGGGAGTTGTAGAGAGAAATGAGGTCTCCCTTCAGTCTTTTCCACACTAAACATCTCTAGGTCCCTTAGCTGCTTCTCACCACTCCTGTTCTCCAGACTCTTCAGCAGCCTCGTTGCCCTTCTCTGGGCCTGCTCCAGCCCCTCAATGTCCTTGGAGTAAGGGGCCCAAAATCAAACACAGTATTTAAGGCATGCCCTCACCAGTGCCCAGTACAGGGGAATAATCTCTTCCCTACTTCTGCAGATTCAGGCCAGGATGCTGTTGGCCTTCCTGGCAACCTGAGAACACTGCTGGCTTGTGTTCATACAGCTGTCAACCAAACACCCCCAGGTTCTTTTCTACCGGGTTGCTTCCAACCACTCTGCCCCAAGCCTGGAGTGCTCATGGGGTTGCTGTGGTCCAAGCACAGCACCCAGCACTCAGCCTTGTTGAACCTCATACAAGTGACTTTGGCACACTAATCCAGCCTGGCCAGATCTCTAATACTTTTATTAGAGGATTCTTTCATTTGGGGAATACCCCAAAGGAAGAAGTTCTTTCTGAAGGTGCAGTTCTTGATTTCCTGTTACACAGACACCTTTAATTTTTCATAGCACGGGTGAACTTCAGATCTTACAGCACCATTTTAATTAGTTTATACTTTTTATTACAAGGCAATACACTGGCAAAGCTCAGAGCACCAGAGGACTGCACATGGTGAGAGTCAGCCCATGTCCCTCCCCAGCTGTCCAGGACACTACTCTCAACAACAGTCCCAAGGTACGGTTTGGGTATTAACCATCTGCCCCATGCTGGGCTGGACTCCAGGTTCCCAAACTTAGGCTGTTTCAGTCAAAGTCCTTTGGAGTTCATGGGCTGTGAGTCTTTGATGAATGACAATCCTTGGGGCACACAACTGTTCAATGTACAGGACAAGCTCCTGTGTGTCTTTGTCCAGCAGATGCTTCCAAGAGAGTCTCTTCCCATGCAGACAGCCCTGGTTAGGATCTGCGTGTTTGCTGAACCACCTTGAACCGCATGGAGAGGACATCGCTGATCCCAGCCTCTATCTCATCGTTGGCCTCCACAGACCCAACTCCTTTGGGAGACCCTGTCAGAATCAAGTCTCCTTCTTCCAGGGTGACTATTTCACTGATGTAGCTGATCAGATAAGGAACGGAGAAGATCATGGAGGAGGTCTCCCCTTCCTGCCTCAGCTTCCCATTCACCTTGAGCCAGAGCTTCAGCTTGTGTGGGTCTGGGATCTTGTCCTTGGGCACAAAGTCACTGACTGGGCACGACGAACTGAAACCCTTGGCCAAGGTCCAGGGCAGACCTTTCTTCTTACACTCCTCCTGCGTGTCCCTGGCCGTCATGTCCAAGCAGAGAGCATAACCTGCCACATGGTCCATGGCAGCCTCCTGGGGCACGGCCTGGGCCCTCTTACCGATCACCACTCCCAGCTCCACCTCGTGATGCAAGTTGGAGCTGTAGTAGGGCCGGAGGATGGGCGACCCTTCCCTCACGTAGGCCGAGGAAGGCTTGAGGAAGAAGAGGGGCTCCCGGGGCAAGGCGTTGCCCATCTCCTTGGCGTGCTCCGCGTAGTTGCGCCCGACGCAGACGATGTTCTTGCCCCACTCCCAGAAGCGGGACAGCGGTTTGGAAGAGGCCATGTCGCGGGCTGTGTGC
Source organism: Ramphastos sulfuratus (assembly GCA_013399055.1). Lineage (NCBI taxonomy): Eukaryota > Metazoa > Chordata > Aves > Piciformes > Ramphastidae > Ramphastos > Ramphastos sulfuratus. Next base: position 7,961 of record WBNM01021497.1, on the reverse strand, counting down.
TGCGCTCCTGGGGAGGGACCGCGGCCGCCCTTGGGCCGTCCTTGCCGGGCCCGGAGCCGCGCTGCCGCCGCTTCTCCTCCTCCTCCTCCCCAAGCGCGCCAGCAAATCGCTCGGCCGCGGCGTGCGGGCAGGGAGCAAGCAGGCGAAGCAGGAAGGGAGGAAGCAGGGGGCCGGGCGGCCTCAGCACCGCCCCCGCCGCACGCCGGGCCGGGGCCAGGCCGGGGCCGCCGCCCGCCTCCCCGGGGCAGGGAGCAAAGGTAACCGGGCCGGGCCTTGGGCACCGGGCGGGGCGCGCCGCACCATGCTCGGCGGGGGCTGGCGGAGCCTCGGCACCGCCCTGGTGGCTCTGGGAGCCGGGGCCTTGTTCCGAGCCGGTACGTGGGAAGGCGGGAGGGACTCAGCCTTGGATATGCCCCGGGGATATGCCCCGGACAGGGCCTTGGGCACCGGGCGGCGCCTCCTCCGCGGCCGGACTGGGGCTCGGCGTGCGGGGGTTAGACCCGGTGCGGCGGGGCTGGGGCCCGTGGAGTGACTGCCCGGCAGCCAGCAGCGGCTGGAGGGTGTTTGCTGCGCTCCGCTATGCGGCCGGGAGGGGGTAGCGCCTGTGCTGTGCCCTCTCTGCACTGGGAACTGGACGCGCAACGCGTTCGTGCGGCTGGCACCGAGGACCGGGCCTGTGATGCCCCCTGTGCGGCTGGCACCGGGGGCCGTTCCTGTGATGCCCCCCGTGCAGCTGGCACCGGGGACCAGGCCTGTGATGCCGTCCGTGCAGCTGGCACCGGGGACCGCGCCTATGATACCCCCCCGTGCAGCTGGCACCGGGGACCGCACCTGTGATGCCAACTGTGCAGCCGGCACCGGGGACCGGGCCTGTGATGCCCCCAGTGCGGCTGGCACCGGGAACCGCGCCTGTGATGCCCCCCGTGCGGCTGACACCGGGGACCGGGCATGCTGCGCCTCTCGTCCCGTGCAGCCGGGCCCCTTAGGGAGCGGGGGGCTGCAGGCCGCTGGGGCTGGCAGCTCGCAAGTTTGACGGTGGATTTCTTTTCTCTTCTGGTTTCCCGGCTCAGGGGTGTGCCCAGGTTTTTAAGCTGACTCACAGCCCCAAGTAGGTCAGTATCTGCTCAGCTGGAGCTTGTCTTTCTGTCTCGGTGGCATTTTGCATCCATAACCTATCTGGGAGGCTCCTGTGGAGTTTTTGGGCTGGCACTGGTTATTGCTCTGGAAGGAGGGGTTAGGGGACAGAGGTGTTTAAATTTAATTTGATGGCTGTTAGGCTGTATTGGCAACATAAGCAAAAAAACAAGACTAAAACTGTCCAAGCTCTGCATTTACGTTCAGGGCCTGAATTCTGAAAGCATCTTGAACTAGATGTTGACCTTTAGCTTCACAGCCTCCCAGGGAAGCTTTGCTAGAGGCCTTTTGCATCACTCCAGCTGTGAAGAGTGAGAATCCTTTGGAGCTAACTGCCAGACCCTGGTGCTGCCTGGGGAGTGCATCAGACAGAGTAAGCAGCAGAGGTCCCTGGAGACATTCAAGGTCAGACTTGATGTGTCTCTCAGCAGCCTGTTTTAGTAGAAGGTGTCCCTGCTGTCTGCAGGATTTTGGACAAGATGACCTTTGAGGGTCACTTCCAACCTGATGCAATCTGTGACTAAATTCCCAGGTCGCAGGGTGGGCGCATGCCCTGCCCACACTGACTGTAGCCTCTGGCAGCCTGTGCCAGGCTGGCAACTTGAATCCTAGAATTGTTTTAGTTGGAAAAGACCTCTAAGATCAAGTCCAACCATGTCATTGAGTAGGACTTGCTCTGGTTGGGGGACCAGCTCCCTTGGTGTTGTGTGAAACCACAGACTTGCTGGGTCTCCAAAAAACATCTGCGTGCATTGTGTTTCTCCTTCTGAGGCAATGCAGGGATGTTCTGGCTGTCATTTTTGAGTGACAGCCATGTCTAAAATAGGAGTTTTCCACCCTTTTATGTAGTGGAGTAAACCCCAATGCTGTGGAGAACATGTCTGAAGCACCCCTTTGCTGAAGGAACCTGCTCTGGAACACCACACTGCTGCCTGCTCTCCTCCCCACTGCAGCGCATCTGCGGTGATGTGATGACATGAACGATTCTCACCTGCAAACCCTTCCCTCTTGGCAGCTCCTCCTGCACCAACCACCCGTTCCAGAGGGCTGAGGTGTGCTCTCCCCAGTTCTCTCTGCTGCAGGAGGAACTTGTTACAGTACCAAGTGCTGATGAAGTCACTGGGCATTCATTTTGGGGCAGAGCTGCATGCCTTAGAGCAATCCCGAAACACTCTGTTGATGGTGGGCCAGGGCAGGGCTTGCATACGACTTGGAGAGCTTCCTGCAGCAGAAGTGGGGTTGAGAACATCCTTCTCATCAGAATGTGTCTGGTCTGCTGGCTGAGCAGGCAGCTGGAATGATGTGGAAGCTCAGGGGGAGTTTCATAGTCCTGGATGTTTTCTCATTCCTTTCTTGAAGCTGCGTTTTAGAAAACGTTTCCTTATGTGGTGGAGCTTGTTTGTTTGTTTTGCAAGAGTTGTGAATTAAAACATGCAAAGGGATGCTGGGATCCTGGCCAGGGTTAGAAGTGGTTTGTAAAAAGAAAGCATTTGAAGCATGTGAATAATTCCTTTGACTTCAAATGAAGGTTGTATTTTATTTTGTTTGTGGTCTTGGTTTTTGTTCCCCAGTTAGCATCCAGCGTGCGCACGCACACACAGCTCTGGTGGCTGATGGCACCCAGAAGTTCCTTATGTTAGGGAGCAGTTAAAAAGCACTTGATAATTTTTTTTTTTCCTATCAAGTAGTAGTAAGGGGATTTTGTTGATTTATTCTACTGTTGAAAAGCCTCTTCTACTCCAGAGGAGCCCTCGCCAGGTATGGATGCTTTGCTCAATGCTACATGCTGTTATCAGGTACTTGGTGCATGCCTACCCTGTCCTGTCTTGGGTGTTTCCTTGCAGCACAGTGCTCTATTTTGCTGCCATCTCCCATTGTCAGCTCCTTCACAAGCAAGTGAGATGCTAGAGGCAGAAGGGGGAGAAGTTCTGGATGGGACAGTTGTACCAGCGGGGGTTTACAGCTCCATGCCCCAGTCCCAACTGGGATCTGGGTTTGGCAGCCCTGCTGGCCCTCTTGGTGTGTGGAGCTGTGGCAGGGCTGGGTGTTGAGCAGCTCCATGCCCCAGTCCTGGGTTTGGCACTACCTGTTAATGTGTGGAGCTGCAGGGAGGCTGCCAGCATTGGCTGCACTCAAGCTGTGGGGCCTCTGCTTTCTAGGGCAGGCTCTTATCAGAGGCAGGCAAATGTTTTGGAAGAGTGGGGCAGGTTGATTAGGAATGTAGTGACCCCTCCCTTTGGCACTGGTGGAGGTGACCAAGCACCAAGGGTTGGAGCTTTGGGGACGGAGTCAGTGGTGCAAAATGAAAACGGGGCTGAGCTGGCACAGCTCAGAGCAAGGCAGTCACCTTCAGTGGTGTGCAAAGGCCTTGAGGTTAAACCAGCTCATTTCTGACCTGCAGAGACTTCTGTGTAAGGACCCAGGCCTGTGTGGCCCTTGTCCTCTTCCTTTAGGGCCTGATTGTTTCTTAACCACCTGTGCATCTGAGTTGAACAGTGGAGCCCAGGTTATTTACGTCTGCAGTTAGATTTGCTTCTTGGATCTGACTAAACTTTGAACCAAAAGCAAACAGGGAGGCACTGCTGTTGGATCAAGGTGGCCTCTGAGCAACAAACCTGCTTCTTGTGTGTGCCTGGTACATGGCCGGGTGAGGAGCTGAGCCTGTCTTCTCTCCCTGCAGGATGTGATATTCCCAAGTAATCAGCCAGGTGATTGTGTTGTAGCAGTGGGGTTTTTTTTCTGTATTTTCCCTTTTTTAACTTTTTTTTTTTAACCCCTCTTTTTTAATCTTATTGCTGCAATGTGGCCTTTGGTGCTTTTTTTTGCATAGTCACTGTCCCAGGCTGACCTTTGTCCAGCTGTTCCCTCTCTGTTCTGCTTTCCTACCCTTGAAATCCTCTCTCCAGTCAAGGTACAGTGGTTTTCCTACATGAGCATATCTCTGTGAGCAGTGTCCTGTCCCTCTTTGGTGCAGCTGTAGAACACCAGGAGCCCCGTGGGGCAGGTGACACAGCCAGACACTAAGGCTCTGTCCTGTCGTGGCCTGTCTTCCTCCTCTGAAGGAAGCAGGCTGGGCTGTCCATACCCTTCTTTCTTTGGGGCTGTGGGCTGAGAGACCTGCTGTGCTGTGTCCCACTTGTTCCCCTCCCTGGGCTAACCTATTCTGGGGTCCTCAGGTCCTGGGCAGCTCCGAGCTCTCTTCTTGCACACCGAGCACGAGCAGAGGAAGTCGCACACAGTGGTGCAAGCCGACATGAAGGTGGAACTGCTGCCAGCCCTCACAGACAACTACATGTACCTCCTCATCGACGAGGAGACCAAGGAGGCTGCCATAGTTGACCCTGTGCAGCCCCAGAAGGTAATGCTGTCTGCTGCCCTTGGCAGCAGGGTGCTCCCTGCTGTGGCTTGGGGAGCTCTTTGCCGGTTGCCACATCCACAAGAGAAGGAGTCACAGGCTGACTCAGGCGTGGGGGAGTCAGGACACACTGGTTCTGCACAGGCAGGGCCAGGGCTCCACAGGCAGTCTGCTGCTGGGCTCAGGTAGCTGCTCCCTGCCTTTCCGTGGTTGTTGACCTAATTTGGGGGTTTGTCCTTAGTTTGATGTAGTGCAGAAAAGGAAATGGGACTGAGGGCTTAGCCGGCAGAGACCTCACATCCTGATCTGTCACTATGGCTCAGAGGGGGCTGAGCTGTCTGTAGAGTTGCTGGGGTGGCTTTCAAACCCAGTTGTGTCCAGCTGACACCAGGCACTGGACGTGCTCTGAAGTCATTTTGTGTGAGTTGTGATGTCTTTGCTGTGCCCTGTGCCTGCAGGTTTTGGATGCAGCCAAAAAGCATGGCGTGAAGCTGACCACTGTCCTGACCACTCACCATCACTGGTAACTATCTGCTGTAGTGGGATCTCCAGCAGTGGAGAAGTGTTGCTTCTCTGGATCAAGTTGATCTTCTCTAAGCAGGAACTTAAGTGTCAGAAGAAGGATCAGAGCTCTGGAAGCTCTTATCAAGCAAGGCCTTGAATTTACTATAACCAGATGGGTTGCTTAGGCTGCCAGCCCTGTGTGTCAGCACCTCTAACCTTTAAAACTCTGACATCTTCCAGGTGGCCAGTGAAATAGATGTGTGAGAAGGTAGCTGTGAAGCATGGGAGGGAGCACCCTCACTCTGAGGTGTCAGGGCATGCTTGTGAGGTGTGCTACTCATGTGAGGATTTTACCTCTGTGTCAGATTAACTCTGCCAGGGATATGAAGCTGAGTGTTTTGCTTCAGCAGTTTTGCTGTGCTGAACCTGAGTAACCTCAGGTCAGAGTGGAGCCATCTCAGGTTGGAGTGGAGCCACCTCTGTGGCTGCAGAACCAGATCTGACCTGGCAGGACCAGGAGCATGAGCGAATGCTGAGCTGTTTGGACATGTGTGCCTGCTCCATGCTGTCTTGTGGGACACTGAATTACATCTCTCCCAGTTATCCCACTCTGTTCCTGCCCTAGTTACTGGAAGGTTGGCTGTGAGCCCCTAAGGCTGGTGTTTCCCAGCTAGGTAAGAACTTTTTTGAAGGTCATTCTCCTTTCTCACTGCCCTGGAGAAGTGAGAATCATGGAATTATTTCAGTTGGAAAAGACCTTTAAGATTGTCAAGTCCAGCCATTATCTAACTGGTGCTAGACCATGTCCCTCAGCACCACATCTCTGCATCTTTCAGACATCTCCAAGGCTGGGGATTCACACACCTCCCTTTGGTATGAAGACAGTGTTAGTAGTGGCAGAACAGCTGATCAGAAACGATCACCTGGAGGTCACCACTGCAGAATGGATGATGATATGTTTGTCTTCATCTCTCCCACACTGCTTTTTCTGACCTGCCAGGGACCATGCTGGAGGAAATGAGAAGCTTGTGAAGATGGAGACAGGGCTGCGTGTGTATGGAGGAGACAGCAGAGTCGGAGCACTGACACAGAAAGTGTCCCACCTTACCTCACTCAAGGTAAAGGGAGGGAGCTGCAGGATTTGGTCTCATGTGTGTCACAGCTTCAGAGCTGGGCTGGTGTGGTCCAACCCGAGTTCATACTGTGGTCACAGCTCTTACTGTTTAACCTCTCTTGGATGTAGTTGGTAGCCAAAGTAGAGCTTTCTCCCTTTTCCAGTCCTGTGGACCATAATCCCTCTGCTTGTTTTGGCTGGTGAGAACATTGGCATGGTTCAGCTGTGGGGCATGCTGGGTGTCCATGTGCTCCTTGACAGCTGCTTTAACTGGGGTGGTCAGCACTGATGTGTGAGAGGACAGGGCTTGTGCTCTGCTTGGAGCTTAGCTAGCACTGAGCAGCTGCAAGTGGTCCTCTGAGCCAAGGCTGCAGTACAGGGTGAGGAGAACATGGGCCAGCCCTAGCTTGCTGCCTTGCTTTCCCAGAGCTCTAGCAGCCAGCCTTGTTGGATCCTAGCTGTTTGTGTACAAATGAGCTGGCAGATGACCTAAACTGCTGTGAAATGTGCAGGCTGGCTTGGAAGTCACTTGCTGGGCTTGCAGTGCACCTTTGGTGGGGTTGCTCTGAGGGCAGCAGCAAAGAAGGGAGCACAGAAACACAGGGGAGGGTGTGCAAATCAGGCCTGGGTGGGAAAACATCCCCTTGGCCTCAAGGATGTGTTGAATCCTTTCCTTTTGGTGACCCTTATCTGCTTCTTCCCTCCAGCTTCATGTTGTTGTTGTTCTTTGGAGCTCTTTCCACTTGATTAACCTTGTTTGGAATTTCTGTGCTGCTCTGGATCTGTTCGCTCTTTGCTGCCAGCCAGGCACTGAGTCACTCCTCATGTAAATGAAAGAATCTGGCAGTTCTCTTTGTCACAACACCTGCTAGGAGGAAACAGCTCCCTTCCAAGTCCCTGCCATGAAAACCTCTCTTGCTGGAGTCTCCCAGGAGCAGAGCTGATGTTTCCTGGCCAGCTGTGTGAGAATTTGCCTGTAGGGCTTGTAGGCCGTTGTAAAGAGTCGTGATTCTTTTCTAACCGTAGCAATGCAAGCAAACAGTAGCTTAAGCTCCAGTCTTCTGCCTTCTTCTCAGGTGGGATCTCTTAATGTGAAATGCCTCAGTACGCCGTGTCACACTTCTGGACACATCTGTTATTATGTGACTAAGCCAAATAGCTCCGAGCCACCTGCAGTTTTTACAGGTGAGGAGTTGGGAGGTTGCATTGCCGGCAGTCCGCGTTGCAAAGAACTGAGCTTCCCCTCTGCCTGTGCGCTCCTGACTCTGGATGTGCGTAGAACATGCATAGAGTTGTGTCAGCTGCAAAAGACCTCCAAGATCATCGAGTCCAACCAGCAACCCAACACCACCATGGCCAGTAAACCATGTCCCCAGGTGCCATGGCCACAGGTTTTTTGAACGCCTCCTGGGATGGTGACTCCACCGCCCCCCTGGGCAGCCTGTTCCGGTGCCTGACTGCTTTACAGCAAAGAATTTTTTCCCAGTCTTCAACCTACATCTCAGGCTACAATTCAGGCTCTTTCCTCTCATTCCATCACCTGATATTAGGGACAAGAAGCCAACCCTCACCTGGATCCAACCTCCTTTCAGGAAGTAAAAGAGAGCAATGAGGTCTCGCTTCAGCTTCCTTATCTCCAGACTAAACAATCCCAGTTCCCTCAGCTGGAGAACATAAGACCTTGTGTGCATCATCCCTTACTGCCTGTGCTTGAATTCCACCTCTTGCCCCCTTACCAAGTGGTAATCATAGAACCAGCAGATGGAGAGAGGTGATTCTGCCACTCTGCTCTGCTGTGACCTCACTTGCAGTACTGCTTCCAGCTCTAGGTTCCCCAACACAAGAGGGACATGG
>WBNM01021496.1:55312-109511 GCA_013399055.1 Ramphastos sulfuratus | reverse complement strand
CTCATGTAAATGTTTGCTTTGTTGGTTTGTTTTCTAGCACAACTGCATTTAAATTCACATCTCTGTTCGGGGCAGCAATGAGCCTGGCAGTGACCCTGGCAGTGACCCTGGCAGTGACCCTGGCAGTGACCCTGACTTCTCAGAGCTGCACCTCTTCCCCCTCCACTTTTCACTTGACTGATTGAAGTAAGTTTCCTCCAAAGGTCAGCTCAGAGCCTTCTGCCCCACTGTCTAATAATTCCATATCTATTCTGGTAGCACTTCAAACCTCTAAATTATGCAGAATTTGTATTCCACATTCCGCATCTGAACTGGTGACAACTCAGCATCTACTTCTTTACAAGGAGGAAGAGCAGACTGAATAATGCTCACTTACTGCCTTCCTGCTTACAACAGGAAGAAACTGAAGATTTTTTGCTCGAGTAAATGTGAGTAGAGAGCTCCATTTATTGAAAAGGAATCTGGGAAGGAGCTGATTAACCCAATCTAATAAAGCACTTCAGCAGCTGCTTAATTGCTGCACATGAGCAGTCCTCTGGTTCCAAGTGCCAGGTTGCCTGTCTGAACTGTGGAGGTATGGAGGGGCTGAGCCCATCTTGAAGTCCCTGGCATGGAGACCTTTAGGCAGGGACAATGCTCACTCCAGTGAGTACACAACAGAAAGCAAACCAGAGCTGTGTGTCTGTGTTTATATACATCTGGGTATAAAATAGAAACTGATTGTTCTAATATGTGGAAGACTCTGGGTGATCAGAGCCTTAAGCCTCAGGATATTTTTCAACTATATTAATTATATCTTTATATTTTTACATTCTGTCTTTATATCTTTATATTCTGGTTTTATATCTTTACATTCTGTCTTTATATTATATTGTATCTTTACAGTGAGGGTGGTGAGACACTGGCACAGGTTGCCCAGGGAGGTTGTGGATGCTCCCTCCCTGGAGGTGTTCAAGGCCAGCTTGAATAAGCCCTTGTGCAACCTGTTCTGGTGGGAGGTGTCCCTGCCTATGGCAGGGACTTGGAACTGGCTGAGCTTTGAGGTCCCTTCCAACCTAAACCATTCTGTGATTCTGTGATTTATATATCCCAATTTAAAAAAAAAAAACAAACCCAAACCTTGGTTAACTATAGGGAATGCAAAACTCCATGAAGTCAATGAGAGTATCTTTTGCTCAGCCACCAGGTAATTAGAGCAGCATTTCTATATTATTGTCTGCTTTAAAGCTTAGTGGTAGTGAAACTAAGCCCAAAGCAGGAAACATTTTGGTTGAAGTCTTTTGCACGCCCAAGCATTTTACAGGCATCCATAGAAGCCAACAGCAAAACTCTCCTAGGACTCCAGTGAGGAGAGAATCAAATACTCCAGTTTCATGACCAAAGGCTAAATTCCTTCAGCTGAAACAAATAATAACTGCATGCTCAGAATGTACTTTTCCCAATCACTTGAGGTGCATTACTTGCTCTGGTGCTGGCTCATCACTCAGAGCTTGCAGTCGAGCGTATGTAAGAGGATATAACCATAACATGGTTAGTTAAGGAAAATATCCTTTTATTGCAGAAATAGGCACTAAATTAAATTAAAACATCACGATGCTTATCTCTCTGAGGAGATATTTCAGTGTGAACTATACCCCAAGAACACTTTAATGTAAAATCTGGAGGCTTGTCCTATCCATACGATACGGACTGCACTTGTAACCCTATAGTAAAGACACTAATTGGGCAGTGCCTTCTGGGCCCCTGAACAGTGGGATGGAGCTGTAGCTACATGGATCCTTGTTGCTGAGCTCAGCAGACAAGCTGCCCATGTCATTCCAGATGTTTCTGGTTTCTGGGGGCAGAGGACCTCCCAGGATCAGAATGCTAACATGTCTGAGGTAGAGAAGCCACCCTTTGACACTGGGAGCTCAGTAGTCCTAACCCTACAGCTCTGCAAGAAATTCAGCTGGATCCTCAGGGGCAGATGGGCTAAACAGATCCACGTTGTCAACTTCCCCAGCCAATTGCATCTGCCAGAAAGCTCATGTTTAATTTGCACACACACACACACAGAATGTATTTCTAAACCAAGAGGAAAGAAGGGGGGCAAAAATAAAGAAAAAGCCCCCAGACTGAGGCTGAAACCCTTGTGCAGAAAACCAGCTGCACTCGTTTGTGCCACAGACCAGCTGAGTCAGCCCTCACCCCCAGCCCTAATTCATTTGTGCACACACTGCAGCCAACAAAGAATGGCAACAGACAGAAGAATGGACTGGTTTGAGGGGGATTAGACCTTAGCAGAAAGGGTGCCTGAGAGGGAGAGAGCCTGGTGATAGCTAATTGCTGCCAGGAGGACCAAAATCATGGGCAGCCTCTAAGGGAAAGAGAAAAAGAAGGGCTGGTGGGAGCAGTCATCAGGTGTTTGCTGGGATGAAGTTCATTGCCCCTGCTGCTTACTCTGGTGCTCAGCCTTAAGGCCCATTTGGAACTGGCACAGTAAGAAGCCTCATTAGAATAATAAAATCTGAGTGGGTATTGTACTGCTGGTGTCAGAACTCCAGGCCAGTGCTGAGTCTGGGATGTGGGTTGAGGCACTGAGCCCTGGGAAGAGCTGAGTAGCCTGATGTGTCCACACAGCAGCTCCTGCAGGAACATCAGTGCCTGACACACCTTCCTCACACCTTCCTCTAGTGCCATCCCCTTAAGAAGTGATGTCTGAGGAGATTTTGCCCTTTGACATTTGTCCTTTCAGTTAACATTCTGCTTCCACCCAGGAACCATGGCATGGTGCTACTAAGCCCCTGGAAACCTGAGCATCATTCTGCATTATTTACAGCCTGCCTGGCTAGAGGTGGAAATGAGTTAAGCATGCACAGAATTAGAGAATCACTTAGTCTGGGATCTAAGATCTCTAAGATCATCACATCCAAATGTTAACCCAGCACTGCTAAGTCCACCACTAAACCACATCTACACATCTTTTAAATCCCTCCAGAGGTGGTGACTCAATCACTCCTCCAGGCAGCCTGTTCCAGGGCTTGGAGAAATGTTTCCTAACATCCAACCCAGCCCCACCTGGTACAACTTGAGGCCATTTCTTCTTGTTCCTTAGGAGACAAGACTGAGCCCCACTTGGCTGCAGCTTCCTTTCAGGGAGCTCTAGAGAGCAATGAGGTCTCCCCTCAGCCTCCTTTCCTCCAGACTCAACATCCCCAGGTCCCTCAGCTGCTCCTCACCAGCCCTGGTCTCCAGACCTTTCACCATCTCTGGACCTGCTCCAGCACCAAAACGTAAGTCTGTGACTCCACTTCTTAAAATCCAAACAGATAATGCTCAGTATTTGATAATTATGCAACATATCAGACCAGCCTCGTGGTGTCTCAAGAGTGAGCCTGTCAGCATTGCATGGGCAAAGGAGTGCAGCACTCCTGCTGCTCCTGAAGGGACTGAAGTGCAAGTGGAGCACTGAGAACTGATGGTGTGCAGAATCCTCCCTCTGCTTTCAGAAGTCATGTCAATATTTTGCTTTACTTATCCATTGCTGGCTTAAACATTTGGCTGGGAATTGGTAGCAGAGCTCTCTGGGGCAGTGAGGAACAGTGCCAAAAGGAGCCAAAAGGTTTTCTGTGGTTAGGAGGTCATCCCAGTTAGAAAACAGCATAAGAATGTTGTGTGTATGTGTATGGAGATAAGCTGCAGGTGAAATGTTCCTGAATCTGTAGGTGTATGGTCTAGTTGGGGGGTCCTGATCTAGCTGGGGGTGTCCTGATCTAGCTGGGGGGCCCCTGCTTACTGCAGTTCTTTACTGTGAGAGTGGTGGAACACTGGAACAGGTTGCTCAGCAAGATGTTGGAGGGTCCATCCCTTGGCACATTCAAGGCCAGGCTTGATGGGACTCTGAGCAACCTCATCTAGTTGGGGGTGTCCCTGCTGACTGCAGGGGGGTTGGACCAGATGGCCTTTAAATGTCCTCTCCACCCCAGTGCATTCTATGACTCTGCTGTTATGGGTCAGTTGAGCTGTGGAGCCACACAAGCCCAGGCACCAGCAGCTCTCAGGTCTCAATGCAGTTCAGAACTCACCTCCTCCCTTGTCCCAACATTGTCCTTGGCTTGAGTATGGTGTTTGAAGCACCTAGGGGGCATCATGCTCCAGGGCCCCAGGGTGGGTTAGCTGAGGCTCAGGAGCAGATGGCTTCAAGAAACATGGAAGGTTTTTCTTAAAGTAGACAATGTTAATTAAGCCTCTGTGAGTTTGCTTTCCCTGGCAGAACAGTAATTGGGCAGCTTCATCAACAATAAATGCCATTAGTGACTCAGACTAAGCAAGGGAAGCTAGCAATTTACTACCAGAAACTTGCTACCAGAATTAAAGGTTACAAAATAAGAGGAAAAGCAGAAAATCCCACCATGGCTCCCAGTAAGAGATAAAGGTAGAGCAGCTGTCAAACATGGTGCAAAAGCTGCCATCAACTCCCCAAACTTTTAAACCTAATCTAGAAGAAGAAACCAACTCTAACCAAGCTGGCTGGAAAAGCTGCGCCCACCACACGTGGATGCTTGCTCATCAGACCCCACCTGCAGTCCTGTGTGCAGTTCAGGAAGGTGCTGTGTGTGTGTGCTGTGTGTGCAGCACAGGAAGGACATGGAAGTGTTGGAGTCAGTCCAGAGGAGGCCACCAAGATGCTGAGAGGGCTGCAGCAGCTCTGCTGTGAGGACAGGCTGAGAGAGTTGGGGCTCTGCAGCCTGCAGAAGAGAAGGCTTCCAGGAGAGCTTGGAGTGGCCTTCGAGGATCTGAAGGGGGCTACAGGAAGGTTGGGGAGGGACTACTGAGAAGGTCTTGCAATGCCAGGACAAGGGGAATGGGTTTGAAGTGGCAGAGGGGAGATTGAAAGTGGATGTTAGGAGGAAGTTGTTTGCAGTGAGGGTGGTGAGACACTGGCACAGGTTGCCCAGGGAGGTTGTGCAGCACAGAATCAGATCGTTGATCACATTGGGTGATTCTGTGCTCCACAACCTTCCTGGAGGTGTTGAGGACCAGGTTGGATGAGTCCTTGAGTGACCTGTTCTAGTGGGAGGTGTCCCTGCCTATGGCAGGGGGTTGGAACTGGCTGTTCTTTGAGGTCCCTTCCAACCTTACCATTCTATGATTCTAATTCCTCTGCCCCTATTCTTGATTTGCAACAAACAGAGATATGAAAAAGGGGATGCAAAAAGGTAAAGAGCACTCTCTGAGTCCTGGAGCTGACTGCCCTTCTGATCAAAGGCATGGAGGAAAGCTCCTACCCCACATAGCCAAAGAGCAAATTAAACCACGTTTGCATAATGGCTGCCAGCTGCCAGCGTGAGCTGTGGCGACATCATCTGCAGTGCAAGGGCTCAGGACCACATCACATTTGGGTTAGAAATAGTCTAATAAAAATACCATGGAGCCCATGTGAATGAAATTAAACTGATCTGCAAACACTAATTTTGGATGGAAAATCTATGTCCAAACACAGGCAAAAAGATCTGGTTAGATCCTGGTAGCTGTGTGCTTGAATGATCTCATAGCCATGGTCTGTCGGGGGCTAGGAGAAAGTGTGAGGTTGTTGCTGAGGAAAAGAGGATGATCAAAAAATTGAACTACAGTAAAGCTATAAGGAGAAGATCAGCTGGCAGTGAACTTCCTTTGCATGGAGTGTGGAACAGAGAGCTCTGAATTTGCCTTCATTGACCATGACCTGTAAGCCTACATTTGCTATATTTAAAAAAAAAAACCAAATTAAACCAGTATGGCTTTGGTCAGATTTACTTTAATTCATTATAGAATTTTAATATTAGATGCCTTTTTAACTCAAGCCCTTTCCCCTCTGCCAATCAGAAAAGCAAGTGTCTTGCTCCCAAACTGTAAATCTCATTGTTGACTCCAACATCTTTCTTCCAGAACGTAACTCCAGGAAGCCCTTTCTGATCCTGGGAGAAGCACACACTCAGATGGAATAGGAGCACATCAGGTTTTCTCCAACTACTCCTGCTGATGCATCCCAGATGGGCAGCATTGGTCTGGACTTAGGTGATACAGAAAAGAATCCAGAGCCACAGACACAAACCAACATAGACGTGAATGAGGAATATCAGCTGGAGGGTAGAAGAGAGCCCAAGAGGCAGCACTTGTGCTGCTCCACTGTACAAAAAGCAAACTGAAAAACCACAGGAACTTCAGAAGAGTCACTGGAATCACTGGAAATCTGGAGCACAGTGGAGATGTAGGTCATGGTTAGGCCATTTCCTTAGGCTTTCCTTGGATAAACTAAACATAGCAGGTTTCCAGAGGAAGATGCTCTGAGATTGGATGGCTAATTACCCAGTGCCTCACATTCCCCCAGACACAGCAAAGCTGGAAACACCTTAACAGGACTTGAAATGTTGTCTTTGAAACTGTGACAAACACAACAACTGCAACTTGGCTTGGAGATGAGACACGGCCAAGACTAATTCCTGGCCCAAACAGCAAGCAGCACAAGGCAGTGATGTACCAGAAGCTAACATAATCTACATCACTCTGCCCACAGATTCCTGTCCAGCCTGTTGTGAGCAGACCACAGATTGTGTCCCCTCCTGGACGTGTCAGGGCAATGCCTGAACCTAGAGGGCACTGCCTAAAGCTGTGCCAGTGAGCAGAGCATCAGCTAAACAATATGAGAAAGCCCAGCCTGGGGCAAGCTCACTGGGACAATCACACCACATTAGCTTCCCTTCTCCTAATCTTTTTCCCCTGGATGAACCTGTCCCTGCAGTGAGTTGTCACTGCAGACCTGGGAGATGTTCCTCACCAAAGGATCTGGAATGAATAGGAGGATCCTGACCTTTTCCTGATCCTCACTTTTCCTGGTTTGGAGACTTTCCCACCACCAAGACTTGTAGTGCTGCTGAATGTTGCTAGACAGTGACACTTCTGTGGCAGTGCCTTGTGGCCCTGCAGCAGATCAATTTTGTGCTAGTAGATCTCAGCCAATTATTCACATCATTTTCCAGGGAAATTAATACACTGAACAGAGCATGGACAGCTTAAACACCAAGCAAAAGTGTTTAAACCACTCAGAGATTATTTCCTTTCCCAGAAATCCTGACAAATCCACTCTATTCCTAAGGAATTCCTGTCTTGGCAAGCGATCTTCCTCACCAGGCACAGCAGTCTGCTCTGCTCCAATCACCAGCGTGGCTCGGAGCTCTCTCTAACCTGCGAGCCCCCTGATGCAGAGGTTAGGCACAGCAATAACAGCCTCAGATGCTTTCTGGTTTATGGCTGTCCTTCGGCTGCCTTGGCTCAGCTTGGCCTCCCCAGGGTGTATCGAGCTAGCAGGCTTGGGCAGGCAGCTCCCTCCCTCCTGCCAGATGCAGGCAGCATCCAAGCGTTTGCGAGATGGTCTTTTGGATGTGGGTGTAATGGATGAGGACTCGGGGGCAGGCAGCTGAGCATTTCATAGCACAGCCCTGCTGTATGCAAAGCTGCTGTGGAATAAGGACTTGCACCTGATTTCAACTCTGCACTCTCTGTCTGCTCTAATATCCTCCCAAATTGTGTGACAGGGTAGAGAGACACGGCAAGAGGAAAGGGTGTTAAGAGGTTTGCAGTGGTTCTCTTTGTATCCAGGAGCAGCATTAACGAGAGCAGACCATGCTCCTGGCACAGTCCCAGAGCAGGCATTAAGCTCAGCCCTCTGGGGTGAGAAGGGAATGAGACCCTTGAAGATGCAGTGCTTTTTCTGAGAATTACTTTTAACAGTCCAGATAAAATGACCAAATACTGACCAAATACTGACCACATAATGGACCAGTGTGAACCAGAAGGGTCTTACCTCAATTCTTATATCCTGGTTTTTTGCTTTTTCTAATATATATATATATGTGTGTGTGTGTGTGTGTATATGTGTGTGTGTGTGTGTGTGTGTCTATATATATGTACATATATATACACATATGTGTGTATGTATATTTATACCTGTACTAGTGGGAGGTGTCCCTGCCTATGGGAGGGGATTGGAACTGGCTGATCTTTGAGGTCACTTCCAACTTCACCATTCTATGATTCTATATATATGTATGTAAATATATATACACACATGTGTGTAAATATATGTGTATACATATATATATATATGCATGTATGTATATATATACACACGTATGTGTGTATATATACCTATGTATGTGTGTATGTATATGTATCTGTATATATATGTGTTCATGTATGTGTGTATATATATGTAAATATATATACACATATCTGTGTAAGAATATATATGTATGTAAATATATATACACATGTATGTATATATACATGTATGTAAATATATATGTAGGTGTGTATATATACATAGGTGTATATACATATATATATATACATATATATATATATTGCTGTCTACAGCTGTCTGAAAGGATGTTGTGGAGAGGCTGCTGCTGGTCTCACAGGTAAATAGTGATAGGACAAGAGGGAATGGCCTCAAGCTCTGACTGGGTAGGTTTAGACTGGACATTAGGAAACATTTTTTCATGGCCAGAGTGGTCAGGCACGGGAATGAGCTGCCAAGGGAGGTGGTGGAGTCACCAGTCACAGATGTGTTTAAAAGTCACTTGGATGTGGTGCTTGAGGATATGGTTTGAGATGAACTTTGTAGAGTAGAGCTAACAGCTGGACTTGGTGAGCCTAGGGGTCTTTTCCAACAGGAATGTGATTCTGTGATGTATGTAAGGAGAAGGACAGAAGCTTTTGAATGTTCTCTTTCAGTCTAATCATCCTTGCATGCTGTTCTGTAGTGCCCATGCAAACTTTTTGGAAATATTTGGTATTCTTCTTTTTTTTTTTCCCTGCTGTGATTTAGCAGCAAGAGCTCATCAGGATTTCTCAGGAGACTTTGGAGCTAAAAGCCTGAAGGCTTTGGGTGGAAATGGCAGCAATCATTTCTGTATGCTGGCATTTTTTTGTTTCCCTCCATAGCCTTGGAAAGCCATGTGATAAGGAAAGGTTTATTTCTGATGGCTACAGGAACCAGCTGCAGCTGAACAGAGGGCAAATGCTGTATGGTTTCCACAAGCTCCTTTTCTTTGACTAATGTTTTTCTTGCTTTTGCTTCCTTGGCACAGTTGCCATCTTGATAGACTTCCTCATTCTCTTGACTTTTTGCCTATTTAATGCATTTTGGGTTTTTTGTGATGAATTCTGTGGATTGCTCTATTAAAAAAGCAAGAGCCAGGCAGCAGTTGTGATGAAAAGCTTTAAGGCTCTGCCACTCAACCCCAGGTGTAGGACTAGGAAAAGAAATGAGAGGATTTGCAGGTTCTGGTGTGTACCTCTCTTTTCTGTACACATTTCTTATATTCACTTCTAAAAAGAAGGAGGGAAAATGTTTGTCTTGTTACTGAGAGGCCACTTGCCAGAAATCAGTTTAGGGGACGAGGTAGTCATGGGAAAAGGAATAAAAACCATATCCAGAGAACACAACCCCTGGCTTCTGCATGAGCTCTGGGTGATATCTGGTCACCTGTCAGATGCATACTTCTCTTTAGAATGAGAAGATCTCTAAGTCTCTTTAATCCCTTAAAATCTCAGCTTGGCTGTGTGCTTTATTATCCAAAATGGGTGTCTCAGACTTCATTCCTTAAGTGCAAATGGTCATATCATCACCAACTGTGGCATGTACTGAACAGGAGCCAGCCTGCTGTGGAGGTGACCACCACCATCTGCACACCTGAGGGAGGTGACTCTATTTGTAAGCAGTTTCTGGCAGACACAAGAAGTGGTTTGAACAGTAAAGTTCTGTTTCCTCAAAGCAAGGAACGAGCATTGCACAAGAGGGGTTACAGTTCCAGGGCAGGATTCACATTGTCATGAAGCCAAACACTCTTTTCACGTATTCAAACCACTCAATGTTGTTTCATTCTTGAGCTGATGTTGAAAAGGTTCTGGTTTGAGGCTGGTTTAGATTTTCCTGTGTTCTGATACCACACTGAGATCTATCAGAGTGCTGTGTCTGATATCCTTACTAGCAGCCACGTCCATTGGTGATGCCTTCCAAAGATAAACTCAAGAGCTAAACTGAAGCTGCTGGACAGATCCTGGGGGTTTATCCTCTCCTTGGTTTTGGTTTTTGTTGTTATCATACCTCCTTGGCTAACTAGGTAGTTTCTATAGCAACACCCATTGACTGTTGAACTAATGAAAGCCACAGCAACTCTGCTGCAGTGAAATCCCTCATGCTGACAAGCACAACTCCTGCTTGCGTTGTCCACCACTTACACCACTGATTCGTTTGTCAACGTGCTCAGGATATTTATCTGCCTCTGAATGTCACAAATGCAGACAAGACTTCTGAACTGCAGTGTGCCTGCAGGCTAATATTGTAGCAAAGAGTTAAAACAGAGATAATTTTGTGTGCAGAAATACCTGCGTGCAGAAGTCTTGTTGTGTGCAGAAATATTTCTAGGCTGTGGAAGATTTTCAAGCAGGTATTTGTGTTACTTAGAACTTGAAATTTTAAAAGGAACCCAAAGAGAACAATCCTGAATGTCTTTAACTTAGTTCTAAGGTGGAAGGATTTCAAGTATGCATTTGTGCTATTTGGGACTACCTGAGTGTTTAAAACCAACCTGAATAGAACAAATCTGAGTTTGTTTAACTTAATGGGTTTGAAGTGGCAGAGGGGAGACTGAAAGTGGATGTTAGGAGGAAGTTGTTTGCAGTGAGGGTGGTGAGACACTGGCACAGGTTGCCCAGGGAGGTCGTGCAGCACAGAATCAGATCTTTGATCACGTTGGGTGCTTCTGTGGTCCACAACCTCCCTGGAGGTGTTCAAGGCCAGGTTGGATGAGTCCTTGAGTGACCTGTGCTAGTGGGAGGTGTCCCTGCCTATGGGCTTCGAGGTCCCTTCCAACCTTACCATTCTCTGATTCTAATTCTAAGTTGGTGGTTTGGTTTGGTTTGTTCTTGGTTTTGTTTTGGTTTGTGGTTTTGGTTTTGTTCATTTGTTTAGTTTGGGTTTTTTGTTTGGTTTTTTTTTTCAAGACTACCTCACTGGACTGTTGTATTTTATGGCTCTTGAATTTGATTCTAAATTGTCAGCAAACAGGATCAGTGCCTGGATGCTGGAGCTGAGGGTAGGATATGGGAGGAGCATTCAGTGATCCTGGTCGTTGAGGGGCACTTGAGCTTTCTGTCTCACTGAATCAATGGTTCAGTGTGAAGTCAGTTGGCCCTTTGCTGTTGGCAGTGCCATCTTCCAGCTGAAATAAAGAACTAAGAGCCCTGCCCTGGCTCACCCTCGCCCCTTCTGAACTCTTTGGAGAGAAACTGTAGCCTGCTGCCTAGGGACCACTTTGCAAGGCTTTTCTTTACCTGAGCTCTCCAAGCTGTGTGGCTGCTGGCAGTATGAGGGCATTGGTACAAGACTACATAGAGTGATAATGATGGAAGCTTGGTGATGTCCTGCTTAGCTGCTTCTCTTAGAGTGCTCTGCCTTCTTGCTGTGAACTCATAATTACTGTATGCACCTTGGAGCTGAAAGTAGCCCTTCCCTACCTTTGTAAGATTTAATGCTGATGAGCTGATTTCAAATGCAGGTGGAATTGTGGAGCCTTAATCAAAATCAAAGCACGACTCCTAGTAAACTGTACAGGCACTTGACATTTCTCAGTGCCTTTTTTCCCCTTTTGCAAAGGTTGGTTTGAAACCAATCCAGGCACCACAAAATGTATTTATTGTGTCCTTTTGGATTTGCCTCAACAATGAAAAATGTGGCTTTGGGGAGTTTTAATTGATTGCTGGCATGGTTTACCTTGTTTTAAGTAGCAAAGTAAAAGGGAAAAGTAAAGACAGAAGTCAGAACACATCAAGTGTTTAAATACTGATGTAACACTTTGACTGAACACAGCTTTTGATTTCATTTTAGGGAAGAGCAGTGCAAGAAGCAGTGCTGGTGAGCAATGCTGCAGGAAGCAGCACTGCTGGGAAGGACAAGTAGAGACAACACAACTGAGAGATTACTCCAGTGAGAGGAGGAGATTAAGTTCTGCAGAAGGTTAATTGCTGTTCTCTATGAGACTGCTCTCATTGTTGCTTGTTTCTTTTGGTCATATAATTTGCTGCTGTTTATAGAAAGGATAAAACCCAAGCAGCAAAACAAATGTGATGATATTTGAAAAGGTAATGCTCTGTTTGGTCATAGCTGCTTTAATAATGAGCTTTGGTTGCTCCTGCAGCTGGCTTCATGAAGCACATTGCTTGACTCAGCTTCCTTCTAATATGAGAGAGCTTTGACTGCAAGTGGCCAGCTCCAAACTTCACAGCTCTTCAGCTCAGCACTGGGCATAACCATTAAGGAACTGAGCCATACAGGGAAAAACACAGAAAATTCTCTGCTGGGGAAGCTCCTGCCTTGCATGGGACAACTCAGGGCTTAAAAGAGCTCTGCAGGAACTTAGAGAGGTTCTGAGTTTGGGAAAAGCTGACATCAGTAAAGATTCCTGAGGGTAGCAGGCACTGGCAGCCACTGCCTTGGAGGTGTTGCAGGCAGTGGTCTCCCTCAGGGTCTCCTAACTCCCATTAAGTTTGGATCATATTCTTGTACTGCTCTTGAGCATCGAGCAGGTGTGCACAGATCTGAAGTAGCCTCCTGTGATACCTTTGGTCAAAAAGAACATAAATCCCCCAAGTGCCTTGGGGATACTGAACTGCTTGTTGGGTGTCAGAAGGAAAGTTCTGGGCAGCTCCAGGTTTTGACAGGAGATCACAGATCCTTTAGCATGCAGTGTGGCAGGCAGCAGTCGTTTGCTGCTTTGATCATCTCACTGTCATTTAGTAACAGACTCGAGTTCCTAAAGCTTGGTGAAGGTCCTCAGCTTTGTGTGTTTAACTGCAGCTAAATCAGAGAAGTCTGCCTGAGGGCATATGGGATTAACACCTACAGAGATGTGAGATTGGAGGAGGCAAGGCCAAGATCTGTTGTCATGCAGTTGGTTGAAAATAAATCACTTCACCTCTTTCTTTGGAGCTGCTCTGAATTGACTGTGTCCAGATCCAGTGTTTCACACAAGATCTTCAAGGTGAAGCAACATCTTGGACCTCTCCTGCTTGAATGCCTCAAGCTTTTTGTTCAGCTCTAACAAATTTAAAGGCATTTCTGTTTCTTCGTGGGCAAGCAGAAGGTGTATTGGCTAAAATAGGTGAGATCTGAAGTTCTTTGTCTGGACTCATGGAAAATTATTTCTTTCCACCACCTAAACCAATTTCAGATCAGGGAAAAAAGAGGCCTTCAATAAGGTGCTTAGTATAGCTTTAATGCAATTGATTTTTGTGTTGGAGCGTGGCAAGCTCTTAAGGATTTCAAACCCATCAGGTGTTTAAGATGCAAATGTTCAGCACTCACTTCTGCACCAGATCCCATCTGAAATAAACCAACAGAAGGCAGCACAAGAGCAGCTCACCAGAGAATGTGACCTGCCTGGTTTGCTTTTACTGTCACATCAAACTCACTCCTCAGGGCAACTCACTTAATCTCAAGCTTAGTGGTGAAAACTGACTGAATGTGTGCATAGCTCAGGTTCTTCTCAAGATTTATGCCATAACAGCCAAAAATCAGCTACAGCCTCTTCAATTTAATAACTCTGTGTTTGGACAGATGATTGTTCACTGGAGTATTTTGAAATAGGAGTCAGTTACTGTGCAGAATCTGTTCAATCAATTTCATGGCTTGGATACATTGTCCTTAGCTAATGGGTATCAACTTAATTGCTGCATGGAAATGTTCTTCTGCTCCACAACCCTTGCCATGGTGCTCTGCTGCCTGTGACAGCCATCTCTCAGCAGCAGGCTGATGCTAGTTTATCTATTCCAATTCATTCAGGACTAGCTGACCATTTACTGGGGCATGAAAATGGAGACTTTAAGCTGATTTTTTTCAGCTGAGCTTGTCAAATATGTTTATTGCAGAGCACAATTTTCTGGGCATAAATGTCAAGATTTACAAATTACCTGCACCAATAGACCCCTGAGCCAAGACCAAAACTGAGCCAGTTAATGTTTTGGATAGTCAGCTTTGATGGATATAGTCTGGTGAACTTTTCTGCTGGAGGGAAAAAATGACTGACTCCTTCTGACCAACGGCAAGAGTGAGGCTAACAGCTTGGTCTTGCCATGTAAGTGAAAGTCCTCTCACAGAGGCTACAGGCTCAGCATTGAAGGTTTGTGCTGCTGGTTATTGAGAGGGTTGCAGATGGAATAGAGGAAGCTTGCAAAATCCAGAGCCACAAGGTGCACTCATTTTCATTTGACATCAAAACAGTCTGCAAACGTTGTGAGGTGCAGCAGCGACTCAAAAGCAGACTGCTGAGAAGGTAGCACCAATGTTTCTAGCTGTAGGTTTGCTTCTTTTTTTTTCCCCAGGCAAGTAATCAGGTTTGGGCAGTGGTTTTGAATAGCGTGTTCCATGCCATAAAGGCTCCCAAAGATTTTAAAGCTGTACCTGGTTTGTGTTCAGATGGTGTCTCTTTGTAATTCAAATCTGGCACAGTAACGAGGGAAATCGTAAGCACAATAATCAAAACAAGATCATGGGATAAAAGTGATTAAAGTGAAAAGACAACCTAGCAATATAAAATAGTGCTAATAGTAATGGCTGAAGGAAGGATATTTAAGATCTAAGGATTCTGCATTCTTTTTTTATGATCTAATAGAAGCTACTATTACAGCACTGTTGGTTTTGCTATGAGGCCTCTGCCCAAATGGAAAAATGTTCCTTCCAAAGAACTTTTCTTGGAGGCTTAATAAGCTGCTTTAGTTGAAAAGACATCTGATGAAAGTTACAAAATTTCTGCAGCAAATAAAAGCTACCTCTTCTAAAAAAACCAAACAACAATCTCTCTCCTCCCTTCTCTTTCACACTTTTCCTTCCTGAGTAGCTGTAAATCCGCTATGGTCACACTGGCATCCTGCGTGGCAAGCAACTGGGACCTGTTAGGAGCTAAAGCAGCAGTGTTTGGCACTTATGGATGCAGCTGAAGTGCTGTTCCTTCCTGCATCATTGGGGTGTGCTTTTCATCAGCCAGAATCTGTCTCTGCAGTGTGAAATTCCATTAGCTGATACTGGCATGGCCTTAATGCGGCGTAAGAGCAGGCTCATGGCTAATTCATCGCAGCACCCCCAGCCTGCTCCAGCAAGGCATGAGCCCCCTGCAAAAGAATGTCTTGTAGGCCTTCCTCCAGAGCACAGCTCTCTGGGATGAAATATGGGACAAGTTCATTTTTTCTGTAGGCTTCAGGTCCCCCTGACCTCTTGATCTTTTGTATGTCTCTATTTTTTTGGCTTGACAGCCCACATGCCAACGTGCAGCCCAGAATTCCTCACCCCTCTGATTTATTGTTTACAGCTGCTGGAGTATTTCAGACATTGGCAGCTGCTTTTCAGATGGCCTCGAATTAGAATAAAAGTCTTAGATAGAGGTCTTAATGCTAAACCTGAGCGCTTGCAGAGAGAAAGGCTGATGAAAAAATCATCTGAGCCCTGCCCTAAAAGCTCTCAATTGATCCTAGCCTTGAGGGCAAAGGAAAATGTTTGGTTTCCTTCGTAAGCTCATTAGGTGTGGGAGAACCTCTTTGGCATTTGCTATTGACCAGGCCCGAGCGAAAAGTGATCACTGGCAGGATGCTCAATAAGAGATCAATAACGAGCGTGTGATTGGATTAGCTACTTGATCAATGCTTTGTGCTAATATATTAACAAGCAAATTACCAGGCAGCCCCTAAGAGCAGAGTGCTGACTGTAATTGTATTACAAACTATGGTGATCTAATGACCCTCGAAGTGCAAGAGGTTATTTATACAGTGGGAAAGCCTAAAAGTACTTTGAGCAATGCTTTATTTCAGAAAGGAAATCTTCCCCTCCACTAAGCAGCACTCATGCCCTGGTCAAAATAAGCACAGGACTTTTGCATTCCCTCACCCTTTGCAGAGCAGTTCTAGCCCTGCTGCTGGGATGGAAGGGGGAGGATGGTGTTTGTGGGCAGGTGCATGGGTCTGTGCTTCCACAAGAGCTGGGAAAGAACTGGAGAGGAGAATGGGGATAGAAGTGGGCTCCTGAGGGGCAGGAGAGGGCAAAATGGCACCAAGGACTGAGTGGGATGACTGCCAGCAGCTGAAGGTGCCCAGCAATAGGACAAGAGGCAGCAGGTACAAACTAGACCCCGAAAGGTTTCTCTTGAGCTTAAGGAGCAACTTCTTTACTTTGAGGGTGCTGGAGGCCTGGAGCAGGCTGCCCTGAGAGGCTGTGGAGTCTCCTTCTCTGGAGGGATTCCAAACCTGCACATTGCAATCCTGGGCAACCTGATCTAGGGGAACCTGCTGTAGCAAGGGGGTTGGACTAGATGATCTCCACAGGTACTTTCCAGTCCCTACCATTCTACACTGCCTGCTGGAGGTATCATGCCTGGGCTCTCAGCACATCAGCTGTGCCATTCAGGGCTTGGTACAGAGCAGCACCTGCATGGTTCAAAGCAAGAGCAGTGTGGGGCATGGGGCAAGGGGATGGTAGCAAAATAGGGCAATAATTGTAAAAGCCATTAACGTTTCTCTTTACTCCCTACTTAATTCTCTTCCATTTCTAGTGCAGACCACAGGTTGGATTAGCTTCTGCTCCCCCTGGGCATTACCCCTGGAATACAGCAGGAGCAAGACAGGTAAGCACCCAAGAGCTCAGGCAGATGAGACGTTGCAGGCTTCCCATGCACCTGGGCAGACATTTAGCTGCACATGGAGACTCCCAAGGCTTTGCCATCACCCTCCCCTCTGCCCTTCCTCTCCCCTGAGGGGAGGCTGAACTGATGGCAGCGAGGTGGTGTTTGGGGGCAGGAGGGGGACTGAGGGTCAGGCTGGCTGTGGCTGCCAGAGGTCTCACCCTGGGCCTCCCGTGGCACACAGGGTCCCTGCCTGGGCTAACAATGCCCGACTGCAGCTGACAAAACAAACTGCCAGGCTGCTACCCTGGGGTCCCCCTCTGCACAGGAGGAAGAGCTGTCAATCAATGCCACACACCTAGGGTGGGAAATGTGATCTCCACTGCAGCCACCTCGGGGGCTGATGGCAGCTGGGCAGCTGCTTTGGACCCCTCGGGAGGGGCACACGGCCAGGCAGGCTACCTGCAGAACCACCGCAGGGTGGTCCTCTGCCTCTGCAGGTCAAAAAGCCACTGCTGGTGCCTGCAATCCGAGGGAAAGGCAGTGGCCACATTCAGCTTGTGGCTTAGCTACTCCCTGAGCATCCCAAGCTCAGGATCCTGCAGAGATCTGTTGTTAGAGAACAGCTACGTGCCCTGGGAACTGCTGTCCTGGGCTATGTCTCCTCACAGTCGTTCTGACTGCTGCGCTTGGCAAAATCTATTGCAGGTCTCAAGTTCTCCACAGGTTGTTACAGACTCAGTCTGATAGTTGGGAATGTTGTCCACTTTGTGCAGCTGGAATATATCCTAGCAGCTTAAGAGAAATACCAATTTTCCCCCCTCTCTCCCAGCCTTCACAGGCAACGGGTTCCCTTCCAGTACTAGCAGTGCCTGGACAAGTTGTAGCCCCTGCCTAAGATGAGGTTTGCCAGGATTGGATCAAGAGCATTCCTTAATGATGGTTTATAAATCATTTCCAAGTGTAGACCAATCCTATTATGTCCCAACCTCCAATATAAAAGAAAGCTACCCAGTGGAGCCAATCATTGCACCTTCAGGGCAGAACAATGCTTCTTCACTAACCAGCAACGTCCCATTTAATTCTAAAGCTGCCCTAACTCATCCACAGGTTTCTCAGATGCTTGTGATGAGCTGGTAAAGAGACTCCTACATCTCAGCAAGGTTCTACCCACCTGTTAGCTCTCCTTGTGAAGCTGTGAGTTAACACCACCCTTCCTTGCCCACATGTGGCTAATTGTGCTTCTAGGAATCACTGCTGGAGACCTTTCTTCCTAGAAGGATTCCAAGACCAAGTGATGAAATCTTCAGTGAAAAAGTATTGCCCCTGCCCCATGCCTTGCAATGTCTGGTTGGTGAGTCTGGAGAGAAGGGTGGGTAGCTGTGTGTGAGGAAGAGGAGGAGAGAGAGAAAATAATCATTTGAAAGCTTCTTAGCTGTAGGCCAGGCTGGGAGTGCTGTGTGAGAGACCAGGGAGCTTAATAACACTCTGCCAGGCCACTGCAGCAATGCCACCACATGGGTCAGGTGAGAGAGACATTGAATTGGAACCTCCTGGCTGGGTCATACATCTTCTTACACACTGACAGCCTTAGCAACCTTCAGCCCACTGACAGGTAAAGCAGTAGAGCTTCAGAAGCCAGCTCTAGCACCACAGCCTTGCTCTGTATCTAGAGTGGCAATGGCTGTGTCTCTCTACATGGGCTAGAGCATTTTTCTTCTAAGAGAGGAAACAGCCACTGTGCCCTGGGAAAGGATGGAAGCACTTCTGTCCTCTTCTGATGGGAAAGCAAAAGATCCATACCATGCTTTTCTCAGTGCCTTAGGTAACAACGTTCAGAGCCTTCTTCCTTTCCCATCCTGACACCAGGTCCCTCCTCACTGCAATGGTATCACAGAAGAAAGTGGTCTTGAGAGCAAAATCCTGCTGAGCTGCAAGAGAGAGCTTTCTTTTCAGAGAGCTGCTTTCTGGGGTTGCTGCAAAACTCAGACAAGCATCCCCCTGTTGGTTAGAGCTGGCTTGAATTTCAACCCTTCCTTAAGAGCACAGGGAGTGAGAAGATGAAATGTCTTTTGAAATGAAACCCGAGATTGAGACATAACTATACAAAGCCAGGAACTTAGTCTGCAGGTTAGGTATTAGCTGTGCTTTAATCAAGCCTACCCTAAGCCCAGTTTATGACCATTTCATCCTGGTTCTTTGATGAGACTGTTTCAGAGTCTCCTTCCCGTTAAGTGTTGATTTACACTTGGAGAAGCTGACTGTGGGTGCTGGGAACCAGTAGTGCTGTGACTGAGCAAGGATGGGTAGCTCATTGGCCTGTTGGCAGCCTGCTGATGTGGCTGACAGCTCTGCTTCCTGAACAGGAGAGAGGACAGGGTCAATGTCTTCACACCTTTTTCTTCTCCCCAGAGCAGAGCATGGAATTCTCCAAAGACAAGGTGGTTTGGTCAGTGGGGAGCAGGGTGCCTCTGCTGCCTTGAGGGGTGTGCTCTACCCAGGACCCCTCCTGGCTCAACAGTGTGCTTCACACAGGCAGGTTTGCAGGAAACCCTGCAACAGCAGCAGCCAGTTTGCCTGCCCTAGTACAGAAGGGGAGCAGTGGGCACCTGTCTCGCTTGCCTCCTTTACCAGGAGAAACCTCAGAGAAAGGAAACCTTCCTACAACAGAGGGGATTGAGTTCACCAGGCTGAGGGAGCCAGCACAGCTCTGAGACCCAGCATTACAGTAAGGTAAGTGACCCTGCTTAATTCCTTGGCTGATTGTCCCACTGGCTTGGGATTTGGTAAGGAAGAAGGAGATGCTGCAGGGTGAATCCCAAGAGGATGCAGGCAGAAAAGTTTTATCAAGGTAGGAATCCAGCAGCTAGCAACTGGGACCAGAGTTCTCTGTGGAGGTTCAGAACACAGGTCCTGAAAGAAACAGTGAGGGAACTGGAGAAAAGGAGGCTGAGGGGGAACATTCTTGCTCTCTACAGTTAGAATCATAGAATCAGTCAGGGCTGGAAGGGGCCACAAGGAGCAGCCAGTTCCAACCCCCCTGCCATGCCCAGGGACACCTAACACTAGATTAGGCTGCCCACAGCCTCATCCAGCCTGGCCTTAAACCCCTCCAGGGATGAGGCTTCCACCACCTCCTCAGGCAACCCCTGCCAGGCTCTCACCACTCTCATGCTGAACAACTTCTTCCGAACATCCAGTCTGACTCTCCCCATTTCCAGCTTTGTTCCATTCCCCCCAGTCCTAGCACTCCCTGACAGCCTAAAAAGTCCCGCCCCAGCTTTGTTGTAGCCCCCTTCAGATCCCGGAAGGCCACAAGAAGGTCACCGGGGAGCCTTCTCCTCTCCAGTCTGAACAGCCCCTGAAAGGAGGTAGTAGTGAGGTGGGGGTCTGGAAATGGCCTCACGTTGCATGAGGGGGGTTTTAGTTTGGACATTGGAACAATTTCTTTGCTGTGATAGTTCTGAGGCACTGGAACAAGCTGGCAGGGAAGTGGTGGTGTCAGCACCCCTGGAGGCATCTAAAGGACAGGTAGATGTGCTGCTGGGTGAGGTGGTTCAGTGGTGCAGTTGGCAGCATTGGGTCAATGATTAGAGTCGATGATCTTCAAGGTCTTTCCCAACCTTAAGCGGTTCTGTGTGAGCAGCCTGAGGAGTGCACATCTGCAGAAGTACTCCAGCAGGCAGAGTTCTGAGAGCCAGTGGCATTTCTTCCTCTTATTAGTACTTCATTACAAAATAAATTGAAGGGAATTAGTAAACATCAAAGTGTGCAGCATATCCTTGCACATATATCAACATCCCAAACAACTTTCCAGTCCTATTAGCTGCAGGGAAATCCTTGCAGAGATTTACCAACTTTATACACTTCAAAACAGCTCACTTAAAATCCTCCACTCCTTTG
This sequence comes from Ramphastos sulfuratus, assembly GCA_013399055.1. Lineage (NCBI taxonomy): Eukaryota > Metazoa > Chordata > Aves > Piciformes > Ramphastidae > Ramphastos > Ramphastos sulfuratus. The sequence continues at coordinate 88,920 of WBNM01021496.1, read as the reverse complement.
ATCCAGTACCTGGGAAATGTGCCTTAATGCATTGACAGTTTGCAACGACCATGCTGTGGGCATTCTGGTGCATAGTTAATGTTCAAAATCACATACAGATTTTGGAGAGGAAAACCTTCCCCTGCTCCCTGCTCTCTCTCCTGCTGGCATTGCATTGTGCTCAGGCAGAAGTTCAGTTGCTTTGCAAACTGTTAGGAAACCTTCTCATGCTCAGCATTCAGAACTTGCTTTGCTGGTGAGGTGGTTACCCTGCCTTGTGCTCAAGGGTTGCTTGATGAACCCAGGTGCACAACTGCAGACACAAACCCTCCACCCAGGTACCCCACACTGAGAGCAAGAAACTGACAGAAAATAATTGTGGCTCTAAGGAAGAGTTAGTTGTGGTGACAGGCTGAGAGGGAGTGGGTTGAGGCTTGAGGAGGGCAGTTTGAGACTGGAGGCTAGGAAGAAATTCTTGGCAGCGAGGGTGGGGAGACACTGGCACAGGTTTGCTCAGGGAGGTTGTGGATGCCACTCCCTGGAGGTGTTCAAGGCCAGGCTGGATGAGGTCTTGAGCAGCCTGGTCTGGTGGGAGGTGTCCCTGCCCATGGCAGGGAGTTGGAACTGGGTGATCTTGAAGGTCCCTGTGCTGGTTTGAAGCTAATTGGAATATTTTAATGGAAAAAATATATTCTAGGCGGTGAAAAGCAAACAGTGGTGATGTCTGCTGCACTCAAAGGCTTGCTGAGATGTATGAAAAGGAGGACACAAATATAGATAAGATAGAGAAAGTCTCTCTCTGGGAACTGCTGTGTTTGCTGCTCTCTGCTGAGTAACCCAACTAACCATTCTGCTTCTAATCCCCTGGCCCATCCTCCAAACTCACCTTGCACGTAAGGCAGAGCCTGGGGTAAGGCAGAGGGGTGGGGAGAAGGTGGAAGGGTGGTTGGGAGCCCCTCCTGGGGACTCTGATTGCTGGGAGGGGAATTGTGTTTCTGTATTACCTTTAACTTGTCTATGTCTGTAACTATTCCTGTCTATTGTGTCTATCTCTGCTTGTACATTGTGCTGAGCTGTGAATAGAGCTTCAGTCCTTAACTTCCAGCTGGCTGAGTCTAGGCTGGGGGATTTTTCATAGAGTGGAGGGCAGGTAACTCCCAAACCATCACATACCCTATTGATCTATGAACTGCACACAGGAGCCTTCCATTCAGACACCTATTTCCTTTCCCTGTGCTCTGGGGTATCCTATCCTGGTGCTGAAGGAAGCAGTAACTTAACAGGGAGCAAAGTCCTGCAGCCCTTGCAAAGCCCAACCTGCCTTTACTCCGTAGGGATGCTGCAGTGTGAGTCTCCCCTCTGCCTTACACTCACCAGTCCATGTGAACTCTCTGCACATCTATACCATCAGCAATTATTATTATTATTAGCACAGTTCCTTATGCAGGAGAACAGACACTGACCATCTGTGCAGCTTGTTCAAAGCCTTACCTCAGCCCAACAGGAAAGCCATGGAGAGCATCCAGCCCTGTCCTTAGCCACATGACAATCCTGACAGACCTAAAGAGAATTCTACTTAATCACTTCTTGGAGCATGATAAAACACTCACCAGCAAACTTTGATGAAATAGGCATTTCAAAGTATTAATGACTCCCATTACTTTAGAAGTAATTAATTGCTTCATAAAGACAGAATTGCCCCATCTCATCTGCTGCAGTTCTCTGTTCTTCATGGCTGCATCTCTCTGCTAAAGCCTTTCTGTGTGCATGCCACTTCTAAAGAATTTCATACTCTGAATAACCAACTGGTTGCTGTCTTTTAGACATCTCATTCATGGTCACCTTTTGCTTTAGAGCCCTGAATGTGAGCAGCTATTGGCTCAGTGCTTTGGGTAAATCGTTGAATGATTCCTGTTACTCCCAGGTGAATTGATTAACTCATATTTTATTTTCCTGAGCACATTAGTCATGCTGCAAACTTCCCAGTGGCCCTTGGTGGAGCCTGCATTTGCAGAAAGGCAAGTTTTGCACACAAATCATTTTTATGGGGCTCTCAGCACCCTGCCACTTTGGGGTGAAATCAATAGACCCTGCACACATCAGCCCTCATTTAGATGTGGAAATGGCTTTCATGCTCCTGATGGGAGGACATTCTGGCAAGTACAGGGGTGTTTTTCTGTTCATTCTGAAGTCAAACTCAGCTTCTGAGAACACCTAGGCAGGACTATGAAGCGTGTCCAGCAGTATCCCTTCCTTCCACAGCTCACACTTCTTCCCATCTGCAGCTGCATTTGTCCATTTACTTGTGCAGTGTCTTTCAATGTGTAGGGTTGGGGCTGCTGCAGTATCTGAAAATACTGTTTGATTTCTGAGAACTTTACCCTGTTTGTCATGTTGTACATCTCCATTCCACTGCCTGCATTACCTGTGATCATGGAGTTGTAGAATGGCTCAGGTTGGAAGGGACCTCAGAGCTCATCTGCTCCAGCCTCCCCACCTCAGAGCTCATCTGCTCCAGCCTCCCCACTATGGGCAGGGATGCCTCTCAGCTAGACTTGGTTGCCCAAGGCCTCATCCACCCTGGCCCTGAACACCCCCAGGCAGGAGGCTGCCACAACCTCCCCAGACTCCCCAGCACCCTCAGACTGAAGAACTTCTTCCTCAGCTCCAGTCTAACCCTACTCTGCCTCAGCTTCAAACCATTCCCCCCTGTCCTGTCTCCGGACACCCTCATGAGAAGTCTCTCTGCAGCCTTCCTGCAGGATCCCTTCAGGCACTGGCAGGCAGCTCTGAGGTCCTCCTGGAGCCTTCTCCTCTGCAGGCTGCACCTCCCCAGCTCCCTCAGCCTGTGCTCACAGCAGAGCTGCTCCAGCCCTTGGCTCATCTCTGCAGCCCTCCTCTGGGCTCACTCTGACAGTTCTGTGTCATTGCTATGATGGGGGTGGCTGCTCTGACCCTCCAGGCTGGCTGCTATGTTCTGTGTCTCATTTAATTCATGCAAGTGGCTCCTTTAGGAAAAAAAAGCCCACCAGAATGTATGATAAAAGTCAGGGTTGTGGCACAAGTACTAACACTGCTCCATTGTGATGCTGTTCAGGACAGTGAGCAGTAAACCTGCCAATCCCTCTTGAGCATATAATTGTTTTTAACCAATTAATGAATGACATTTAGAGAAATTGTTTTTAACCAATTAATGAATGACATTTAGGGAAATGTGGGGAAAAAAAAAAAATCCAGTCACAACATCATTCCCTGGCCAGGTTGTGAAAGGCTTGCCCAGTTGTGCTACAGCTGGCAGAACAGAGTAGAAAGTTCAGATCTTGTCCACAATTAGTTTTTAAATGCTAGAGCAAAATAAAGCTCAACTCGTGGCAACACCATTCAGCCTTTTCAGTTGAGCTCATCAGTCCTGTTCTGGTCTTGTTTGCTTATTTGGTTGTTGCAGGAGCACTCTCCCTTGCACTAACCACATGCAAAATCCTCCTCGGATAAGATCGGCACCCCCCAGGCTACGCTGAAACCTCAGGAAAGGTAAAGAAAAAGAATCTTTAATTTATGAAACTGAACAAGTAGACTTATCTAAACACCTCCAGGGCTTTAATGGGGGATATCTCTAATTCTCTGAATTGTATTCCTTTCACAGTGATATTTTGTAATTCCATTCTATTACCCTTGCTTAACATTAATGAGATAAAAAGATCACATTATGGCGATTGATGTTCTCCAAATTAAATGCACGTTTCCCATGTACAAAGCTGCCTGCTAATTTAAAAAACATAGCATGTAACATAGAATCATGACCATGGTCATCACTCAGCTGGGATCAGATAGCATTTTTTATCTATTCATTGGATTTAACAAGGCATGAGATGGAAGCGGAATACCAAGTGTGGGCAGATTATCCCATATCCCCCTTTTGGCCACTTCTTGGCAATCTCAGCAAGGAAACTGAGGCTTCATGTTGCCATGGAAATAAACCTCAAGGTCAAAGGGGCATATGGAAGGTCAGGCAATGACAAAGGAACATCTGAGAGGCCATCTGGATGAGTGACCTGACATAATTAGTCATTAATCCCACTCTTGGGAACAATAGAGTTAGCCGAGAATGTGTTTGGACTTTGATCGTGGTCAGGGTGATCTCATGGGGGAAAGGGAAGAAAGCTCCACTTGGTAACTAAGCAGATTACCCTGGCATGCTGTTAACTAAAGAAGGGCAGGCAGAAGAGGCCACTGGGATATGCATTTTACATAGGCTGTGTTTTCCCTTCGGTTTCTCCAGGCCTCTCTAGAGCCATGTGGCTCTAGGATTAGCTTTTGGGTAGTGATTTTGTCTTTCCTTTTTCTTTTTTTTCTTTTTTTTTTTTTTTTTACAGTTTTCAATGAGAAGAGAGCAAGTGTCCCAAAATACTTTGCTTAAAATTCCCAGGCAACAGATGGGAAGAGAGCTGAGGAGCCAAAGGCATCAGGCAGCTCGGTTTACAGGTGTCAATATTTACTAAGCAGAGTTGGCCAGGGTGCCTTTGGGGAAAAAAGGGAGAGAATGGTTAATCAGTGAAACAACAGCAACCATCCCTGTTGTCTGCTTCCTACTGCCTGCCCAGAATTAGAAGCTGGCCAGGTGTGTGGCCAGAGCTCCCCATCAGCATCTGTCTTTCCATTCCCACCGCTCCCTTTAATGTCATCTTCTCACCAGGAGAGCCCTGCCTGGGCCAGAGGATTTCCTTCGTGTGCAGCTGAGATCCCTCTGCTTGAAGAGTTGGTGCTGCCTGCTGCTTGAGTCTGGCTGTGTGACCCTGGGCTGCAGTCCNTCTGCACCTGCTCCAGCACCTCCACATCTCTCTTGCATTGCAGTGCCCAAAACTGAACACAACACTCGAGGTGCAGAGTTTTTTTAATTCAAAAAAGGACACTTTAAAGTCTGCCATCAGAAGGATTACCAGATTAAAAGTTAACTAGAAAGCAAAGCAAGAACAGGGGGAGATTTCATAGATTGATTTTTCTCCCTTAAACAAAGTGAAATGCAACATGCAGAGTGTTTGTTTTCAGACAGATATCTCACAAATACACCCTAAAATGAAAATATTCATTCTATCATGTTGGACAATCTCTGCTCAAATGTGTAGGCTGTGCCAAAGGCATTGTTGGAGGCTAAGAGCAAAAGCAAAGCAAATACAAATAAGCATCCAGGAACCTCCATAGAGAAGTTCAGCTGTGACCTCAGGAGCTGCAATCTTTTGCTGTCCCTATTTAAGGAAGGTAACTTTTGCAGATAACTTCTGCCATTGACTGGTTCAATGTTTTAAATCAAGGCTTTAATAATCGACCAAACCCAAGAGGGATGTGTGCTGCTTGGCTGTGATTAGTGCTTGATCTGATAGTGCATGGAGGAAACCAAGGATTCTCTCCTCTGTTCTTGTGATTTGGGCTACTATTTCCCTCAAGATCATATCATTGATTTGTTTTATTAATAACAACCCAGGAAAACAAAATATTCCTTAGTGGGGATCAGGAAAATCCTTGGNCTCTCTCCCTTCCCTTCCATTTAAAATTGCCAAGTGAAAGGACTGACAAAAGTTTTTGGTTTGTAGTTTCAGAGAGCTCATTGTGGTTACAATAGGAACATCTTTGCCCAAAGAAGAAATTAATTTGACTTTAGTATTTTTGCTTTCTAACTTTACAGAATGGCTCAGGTTGGAAGGGACCTCAGAGCTCATCTCCTCCAACCTCCCCTCCATGCCCAGGGACACCTCTCAGCTAGACTCAGCTGCTCAAGACCTCATCCAACCTGGCCTTGAACACCCCCAGGCAGGAGGCAGCCACAGCCTCCCTGGGCAGCCTGTGCTGTGTCTCAGCACCCTGGGACTGAAGAACTTCCTCAGGCAAGTGTCTGAGGAAGAGTTGCTGCTCCTTGAAGCACAACCACCACCACAGCTCTCATTACCAGACCTTAACGAGCAGACTGTGTGAATGGACACAGAGCAAACCCTGCCAGCTGTGTATGGATGCAGAGGCAGCTTTGGCAGAGGGTCAGGATTCTTCCTGGAGGAGTCCTCAAGCCCAAGTGATCAGTGGTGTTCAGCAGCAAACTCAGAACCACACAGGATGAGGAAGACATTAATTTGGAGCAATCTATGAGCAGCAAATAGCCTCTGTTTTATTTTTTGTTGTTTGTTTTTTTTCATGTGTGTGTGTGTGAAATCATCTTGTGCTGATTTGGGAGACCCACGCTCTGCCCATTTTCCTGGGGGAAAAGATTCCCACATTGCCTTTTTTTTCTTTATTTGCTGTTAAGAATGAGTGGAGCAGAGGAGGATTATGAAACCTGCTGGCCCTTGGGCACCACTGCAGAGCAGGGCTAGATGCTCCTTTCACCCAGGACTAGAGTCTTCTTTCACCCAGGGCTAGATTTTTCTTCTTCTTTCACCCAGGGCTAGATTTTTCTTCTTGTTTCACCCAGGGCTAGATTCTTCTTCTTTCACCCAGGGCTAGATTTTTCTTCTCCTTTCACCCAGGGCTAGATTTTTCTTCTCCTTTCACCCAGGGCTAGAGTCTTCTCCTTTCACCCAGGGCTAGAGTCTCCTTTCACCGAGGCATTTAAGCTCCCACACCTGCCTTCAGCAGCAGTGTTGTAGACTTGAGCAGCCCAGAACCATCAGAGGGAGTCATTGTCTCGGCAGAGATGAGCTTGCAGGTCTAGAGGAGGTTCTCTTATTTCCTCTGTAGGAGATGTGATGTGTCCACAGGACTCTGGCCATGCTGCCCACGAGTGAACCTGAAGGGACTGGCTGAGTGGGGTTACAAAGAGGCCATTGTTTAGTAGCAGTCTTGGGTTGCTTCAGGCTGGAGTCAGGGCTGGGAGGATGTTGTGCTGCAGAATGACTCAGCCCAGTGCCAGTGCTTGCAGGCTGCATTTGGTTTCATTTATCAGGGCTGGTAAATTAAATACATCTTCAGGGTCCCCACTGCTGCTTAACAGCTCAATGATGCTCCAAGGACTGAGCCCTTCCCTGCAGGCTGCCATTTGCCATCTCTCTGTCCTGCAGGGCTCTCCTCTCTTCAGGCTTTTCACCTGTTTGGGTGCTGCAGGGGTATGGGTTGGACGATGCCAGCTTAGCCTCCCTGTTCTAATGAACCTTTTGGGAGATCTCAGAGTGTTCAATTCTTTGTCTTCTTACCACCCACCTCAGGCAGGATGGCACTGACCCTGCTGCACCAAGGAGCCCTCTTTGCCCCCAATGCAGTGAGTAAGGATGATATTATGGTCTGCTCTTGACTTCGCTCAGGTTTCTTATGTGTCCAAAATTTCTAAGGCTTTGCAAGCAAGAAATCTACCACTTCCCTGTGCATGCCAACACCTGCCCAGTGACTGCCTGGCTAGCTGGGGTGGCACTTCAGGGCAGACCTGGGGCTGCCTGGGTGAAGTGGCACTTCAGGGCAGACCTGGGTTTCTGGAGTCCTTGCTGCAGTTGTGCTCATGGAGCGAGGAGGAGAACAAACTGCTGAGAAGAACAAAGCATTTTTTTGCTCTGGCTTTCCCCCAACCACATCTGTCCAAGGGCTCTTGCTCGCTCCAGAGCTCCCTTGGTGCTGCCAGGTAACCTTGCTCACGATCTCTGGGGGCCCTCGGGGCAGGGCTGGGAGCTGCACTGCTGGGGCCGTGCTGCAGCTTGGACACCGGATTAGGCGGTGGCAGAGGTGCCTGTCTGTGATCTCACACACGGGACTGCAGTGTTGGTTTCCACCTACCTCTCACGATATTCCATAATCCCTGAGCCACTCTATTTATTTTCACAATACTTAATTGAAAAATGGCTTAGGAATGCTGAGAAAGTTCTGGTGATAATTGGAATATCGATTGGGCGCCGCTATCGATGCTCTCCCTCGGCAGACTCGCAGCACTTGGAGGTTATTTCCCATCCTGTTATTTGTTTTCACAAAATGGGAGCCAGAGGTTATGAGCTGATTTCTTATGACCTAGAAACAGTCCAGATATAGATGAAGAAGTCACAATAAGTTTACTGCTGCTTCTGAAATCCTCACTGCGTGTAAATGAGAAAGAGGAAACCTCTGGAGTGAATTTTTGCTGCTAGGCTTTCGAACTCATACAGCTGTTCTTAAAAGGAGTTCTGAAGCAAGTTGGTTTGGTTTTGTTTACAGTATTAAAATAGCATTTTAAAACTCTAAATAATGTCTAAAAAGAAGGGTTCAAATGCTATCAATCTGTCATTAAAAAAAACCTTTGTGGGCTTGGATGTTCAGGGCTCAAAACCAAAAGGTCTCCATTCCCAAGCAGTCTGAAGCTGCTCAATGCTTCTAATTGTTCCTCTTTGATTAAAACTCTTTGAAATCCCCAGGTAAGTTTGGATTTACTGAGGCTACTTTTTTAGTTGAAATGCCAAATCAAGACCAATGCCAAAATTCAGTTTCTGGCTGCAGCAAATTGCAAAATTGGATTTGCAGCTATAGAACCAGAGAACAATTCTGTGCATCGCAATATAATCAGGGTAGCTGCACAAAGCATGAGCAGGGCCTTTAGTTAATTTCCCTCCTCTTTATAGCAGCTGTTAGCCATAACCACCTGCCTAATCTTAATCATTCACAAAATATTTAACCAAAATATTTGGCCAAAAAAGATTAATTCTGCAGAACCAGGCACTAGGAGAAGTTTCAATGCACTGCAAGGCAAAGTTCCCTGAGTAGAAACTGATCTCAAACTGTACTGACAGAGCTGTGAGTAGAAACCTATGAAGGAGACTAAAAGGCTTTTGAGTTTGATTTCATGCTTTTTGAGATGAAAAATTACTCAGGTTGGTATGAGCAGGGTAAATAAATAGAATAATGCACCTAGTTGCTAAGGAACCCCAGGAAGCCAAAAATGATGCCTCAGTCTGCTTCTGTTTGCAAGAGGAACATTTTTTGCCTTGCAATAGGGGAACTTAAACTTGCATCTCGAAGCATCAGAGGCCAGTTTGGAGTGAGTTTTCTGCCTGAATGCTTGCAGGAGCTCACACAGCACTTAAAAAAAACCTAAAACCCTCAGTGGACAATAATTATGCTCTAAGAAAGCTGGATGTGGTCAGGTTCATATTAACTCAGTGTGAAGAGTCACACAACAAGCCTTAAATTTGCAGCTGAAGTAGCTGAATCTTGCACTCCTATTGCCACCTTCTTATGACAGAATCCAGAACCAGGACTGAAAATCCTGTTGTTGACTGTGTAAAGCAATTAATTAAACATTAATTGCATAAAATGCATAAATACTTTTTTTTTTTTGCATAAATGCATAAAAATATGCAGGCTTAATACCCATCTGCAGCACTCTGTGCATGTAACTGCTGCCACAGAAGCAAGAAATACCCATTTTGTTGTGCTGCAGTTTGTTTGCAAGCATACCTGTCCTGTAACTAAAATAAAATATTCTAAGCAATCCCTCCTGTAGGTGCCCTTCAGACACTCGAGTGTAGCTCTAAGGTCTCCTTGGAGCCTTCTGCAGGCTGCCAAGCCAGAGGAAAGCCTACCTGCCTACACCAGGGATCCCTAGAGGGTGAGATGAAGGGCAGCTGTCTGGCAGCCTGCTCTGACTGCCCACATCAGTACATGACTAGCCTTGTTCTATGATTTCATCATCAGAATGCAAATGTGTCAGGGCAGTGCAGAGGAGAGGCTGAGGGGAAGGCACAGGAGGAGTCCAAGCACTGCAGCCAAGCTGCTGCCTTGCTGCTGGGAGGTGCAGATGGAAGGGAACCTTTGTGCTGTGTACCAGGTTGGTCTTTGTTACTGCTCAGCTTTACGTTGCTGGTTTCTGGGAGAGCTACCCTGCTCTGCTTCAGGGCAGAGCTAAAAAGGCAACTTTAAATCATGGCTTTCAGTCCTCACCTGTTTGATTTTGCTTTCAAAGGGACTGCAGGCATCCTCACAGTCATTTACCAGGTCTTAGCTGGGAGCCAGGATCAAACAGCTGAGAGATGATAGAAAACAGGTCCTTAAACTCCTTCTCACTTGTTCCCAAGCCCGTGAGCACTTCCAACCTGCTGGTCTGAGTTTTGGCATGAGGCAAGCTCAGGCTCAGTCCTCTATCGGCTGCCTGGCAAGGGGAATGCTCACCGAGGTATTGCTGGGAAGCACTTTAGGAAGCTGCTCCTTGCTGCCTCTCAGCTGTGCACTAATGGCTTCCAGCTGAAGAAACTGCAGCCATGCCTCTCCCCCAGCCTGTGCCCCTGCAAACGGCTGCTGGAGACGGCCACAAGCGCAGTCAGATGGCTCAGGTATCAGAGCCGGCAGCCGCTGCCTCGCAACAGCAACTTCGCTGCTTCCCTGCTATCTCCGAGCCACTTCCTGCCCTCAGCTCTGCCCCTGCCCGAGTGGGGTTAGCACTGCCTAGGCAGTGTCTGTGCTTCAGCTGGGAGCCATTAGCTGACAGCTTGTGAAATGGCAAGGAACAATTTCCTAATTGCCTGTCAGCTGTAGCTGCCTGAGGAACTCTTCCAGCATGTGTCACAGCCAAGTCAAGCAGGTTATTTGGTTATTTCAAACAACCCCCAGCAGAGATTTAGGCTGCTCTGGGGTGGGGTTTCTGTTGGGTTTTTTTATTCAGTCTAGAAGCATTCACAAAGCCTGGTGATGGGGGAAGCTACACATCCTGGCAAGCTCCCCTCTTCTAGTTACCTGCTCTTAACCCAGGGTTATCTATGCCCACATGGTTGCACAAAGCCCCCTGTGACCTCAGTGGGGATGAGCACTCTGTGGACAAGACCATGAAGGCTTCCCAGCAGCCCAGACAGAGGCACAAGCATTGCTGCCCTGTGTGTATCTCACAGGCTGGTCATTGGGAAGGCAGTGGAGAGAATCACAGAATCACTTTGGTTGGGAAAGCACTCGAAGATCATCAAGCCCAACCATTCCCTACCCCTGCCAAGCCTGGTGCTAAATAATGACCCTCAGCAGCACATCTCTGCCCCTTTTCAAGGCCTCCAGGGATTGGGAGTTCCACCACCAAGGAGCTGTGGACAGCAGCTTCCTGGCAGATGGATTTGTGTAGCTGGAGAGGCATCTGAGTTAGCCACTTCAGCCTCACTTCAAATGCCTTTGAAGCCACATCTCACCTGAGGCTGTTTAACCTGCAGGGGTACAAAGGACTCTGGACTGGGGAATGCTTCTTAAAGCCAAATATCAGCACAGCCAAGAGGACAGGAGGAGGGAACAGGTGAGGCTGTGTCTGTAACCTGTTTAGCAGAGCTGTGAGGTGTTGAGCTGGGTTTACATTTGTGCATTTCACCTTGGCTAGTTGTATGCATTGTTGCCCCAGGAGCTGAGCAAGTGGGAGTTAGAAATGCATTTTGTTTTGCTTTCCACTGGTGCAAGCTCCCTAGTCAGGGTTCTTCCAGCAAAAGGATGCACAGCAGTGGCCAGGACAGAGAGGAGCAGAAAGGATGATTGAAATCCCTCAGCTTCATCTCCCTCAGGGCACAGGGACAGGAACTCAGACCCAGAATTTCACCAGTTCTGAACTTGCAAAATCAGAGTGGTATTTTTTTACACCAAGAGCCAAGTGGCTCTCATGGTTCTGGATAAGTGTAAGAGAATGAACTATTAGTCTGGAGGGGAAGAGCACTGCTTTCCCCAGCAGATGTGCACCCAGGAGACGTGGGCACTGCAGAGGGGAGCAGCTCTGCAGCCATCCTGGGAACACCTCATTTCTAGTGCAGACACCTCTGTGCTTCAGAAATTGCTTATGCTGAATGGGTGGAGATTAAACAGCTTGGCAGGCAGGTTAGGGTCAGTTAAAGTGCCCAACAGGTCTCCAGGCTGGCACTCAAGACCAGAAGGGGCCAGGCAAAGCTATTTTAGAGAGCTGTTCAGTTCCATGCATGAGGTTCATATGTTCTTAGAACGGTTTGGGTTGGAAGGGACCTTAAAGCTCATCCAGTTCCAGCCCCCTGCTATGGGCAGGGACACCTCCCATGAGTACAGGCTGCTCAACTCCTCATCCAACCTCGCCTGCAACACCTCCACGCAAAAGCCATCCACAGCCTCCCTGGGCAACCTGTGCCAAGTGTCTCCCTCCCCACTTGAAAGAATTTCTTCCTCATCTCCAGTCTAAATCTACCCTCCTGAAGCTTCATTCTCTCTCATCCTGTTGCAGCATCCCTTGCTAGTTCCACCAACACCTGTGTCTCCAAACCCACCTCACTAACAGGAACTTCTCCATAAGTCTTAAAATGAGGATCAAACATCACAGCGCAGTGCAGGTGGGTTACACTGCCAGCTGCAGCTCACACTCCAGGTGGCTTTGTGCTTTATGCTGCAAAAAATAAAGACTTCTGTGCTCTGTTAGCAGACTTCAGTGACCAAAGGAGCAAATGAAAGCAGCTGTATTAAGCACTGAAATGTGCCTTCTTCAGAGAGCAGACCACCAGCTCCCAGAGCTGCAGTGCTGTGCTGTGGGGGATGAGGATTGGGAGTTCTCAGCTTCTTATCTCTGGCAAAAAGGCTGATTTAGGCTGTTGGTTGGTTGGGATGTGTTTGAGAGGACCTGGGTTTGCTACATAAAGGCCTGGGGCAGGGGAACTGTGTCTATATTGTGGTGGTGCTTACTGGGCTTGGCCACACTCAGCTGAATGTGGCTGCTCCAAACGTTCCTGTGCTTGTGACTTCTGTCTTCTTTTTCACTATGGGCTTTAGGGGATGTAACATTGACAAGCATAGCAAACTGAACTTTCACACTTTGTCTTGTAGATACTCCTCTCCAGGCTGAAAACATGCAGATGGGCACTCCAGGGGATGTGTGGAGTGCAGGGGGGGTGCCTGGAAGCAGCAGTCCCCCTTGAAACTCCACACCTGTAGCTGGTTGCAGCACAAGCTGAGTGCTTCCTCCAGGGCTGAGGTGAGCTTCTGAACATCACTTTTTAGTACATTGCTAAAGTATCCTTGTGGCAAGCAAAGCACAATTGCAAGAGCCACCTCACTCCCCTGTGTGCAGCTGCCTCAGGTGAAGCTTTGTCAAGTGTCATTTGTGGACTGAACTTCCTCTTGTTGGTTTCTCCCCAGGCATAGATTTGTGCATAGTAAAAATCTCTCTAGACCAGGCTTCTGAAGCTGACAGCTAGCCAGAGTTTAACTCATTTCCAGGTACTTTTGTCTTGCTATAAATCAAGTATCCCCTTAAAAACCACCAAGCACACAGCTTCTGTGATACGAGTGGCAAATGCTGGCAGCTAATTTTGATTTAGCAACTCCAACTGGCTAAAGAGACATCATAAATTGGAGGCAATGGACAAATCCTTACAGAATGTGGCTTACCTTATTTGAAACATTTGGGTTTGTGTGGAAAAGTTTAAAAACAACCAAAAAAAGGAAGGAGGAAAACAGGTTACTGTAGTAAGTTGATTGCCTTTCCTCTTCCCACAGAGCCTCCCTGCCTGCAGGTTGTTGCAAGAGAGAGAGATCCAAAGTCTGCCTGCTCAGCACCGCCAGCCAGCCTGACCTGCCCTTTTTATGCCCTTTGGCATTTGGCAGGTGAGTTGCCAGAAACAGAACAAGGTGCAGCTGTGTAGGACATTGGGCCAGGTGGCATCTGGCAGTCCCTTGCTGCTTAAGGCAGTTTGCATTCCAGAAATAAGGAGTAAATACAGAAGAGAGAAAATCAGGATAATGAGTCCTCTGCACCTGCTTTCCTCAGTGCTTTGTAAGTAACTGCACAGTTGTTACTACAAGTTTCATCCCAGTTAGTTTAGTTCAAGTGTGAGTAAGTCACAAGCACATTACTGGAACTGTGTTGACTTCTAGGAGAAGCTGCTTCAGGGAGCAAAGCTGAAGGAGCTTGACTGCATTTGACTCCTGCCTCCTGAATGGAAAGAGGTCTGATGAGTCTGACCAGAGGTCAGTCAGGGATTGAGAAAATCTGGATTCTGACTGTAGATTTGGGTGAGCAGACTGGAGGTAGTGGAAAGCAAACTGCTTCTGGCACCTGAACTTTTGAGTGCCCTGGGAGCAAGCACATAGGAGCAGGAGAGCTTTGTATGAGAGGGCTGTGACAAGCACAGGACCTGACAGGGAGCATGAAATAATGCTGCAGGTAAGACCTGGGGACTGCAGGCACACCAAGGCAGCCCTGCCTGAGCTAACCCACCTGCTGCTGGCACCACTACCTCACAGTCTGCACAAGCTGATTTACCCTGTTCCCTATTTAGCATGTTACTGTTGTGGCCTATGGAGCTAAGATACATCCTCAGCCCCTTAGTGAGCCTGGGGAGGGGACAGTTGCCATTGTTCTCAAATTGCACCCAGATAGAGTGGGAGCATCCCACTGCTGCAGCATGTGCTCGGGTGGGCAAGAGAAGATCCTTTGACAGAGGTTGAACAGTTCTGCACATCCCAGCCTCAGTTTTTGCTGAGCACTCTGTGAGGAGGCTCCTGGAGGATCAGAAGGGGAATGTGCTGGGAATGCAGCATGGATGACATTGAGACATCATTATCCTCCCCATGGCCACGTGGGTTATCTGCTGGCAATCTGCTCCCAGTGACAGTTCTTCAGCCCGCTCATGTTTTTCCACAAAGCAGATAATTATTGCTGGCAGAGAAAGGCAGCTTGGATTTAGGAAGGCACCAGATGTTGCTAAAACTGCTTTTAGGCTCCTCTTTGTTGCCTCCTGGAGCTTGCAGCAAGCAGGCAAATTTTAGCAAAGCTCTGCTTCACCAGCCCAGATAGCCCAATCTCTTCAGCTGCTTCTGCTGCACTTCAGCACCCATCTCTGTCTTGTGGGCACCCAGGGGAGCCAGTAAATCTAGTCCAAGGCCTCACTAGAGGCTACTGCTATCAATTAAAGATGCCCATGGTACCTAATATCTACCTTGCCAAGAACAGACTTGACTGGACCCTGTACCAAGGGGTGGCTCAGCTTGAGGGGAAGAACCTCCAAAGTTTACTTGAAAGCAAAATATTTTGCACTGCATTTTGGCAGCAGAGGGCCTGGGTTTGACCCTGAGCATCACTTTCAGCACCAGTTACTTGAGAAGATCAATCTTTGAATCTGTACACCAGCTTCTGAGTTTCCTGCTTGAGGCTGCT
Source organism: Ramphastos sulfuratus (assembly GCA_013399055.1). Lineage (NCBI taxonomy): Eukaryota > Metazoa > Chordata > Aves > Piciformes > Ramphastidae > Ramphastos > Ramphastos sulfuratus. The sequence goes on along the minus strand of WBNM01021496.1, from coordinate 73,874 downwards.
GCCCCTTACCCAAGACCTGCATTCTCCATGGGTTTATCCTAAGGTCCACACTGTGAAGCTGCTGCCAATTCTTTGAAGGCTCCCAAACAGATGCAGCATCAAACATCATTTTATTCTAGGCTCATCTGGAGGAGTTGGGAAGGGAGTTAAGGAAGGAAATTGACTGGGCTGAACCTTTGCCATGGGTACCTTACCTATGGCAAGAGCCATTATCCACACAGAGTTTTACACACAACAATTCATGGGTTGTAAGAAGGGAACATTTCCAATTCTTTCCTAGTTTTATAATCCTTTGCTTTCTTTTTTTTTTTCCCCTTTAATTTTTAATGTTTATCAGCTTTCTAATGTTCCAAAAACATAAACAACACCATTTATGTCCTCTGGGGAAAAAATACTCTTCAGTTTGCTAAAAGACTCCTTGTTAAGTTTTAAAGAGAACTATAAATGGTTTTAAATCACCACAGTCCCCTTTTAAAGATCACTTGGGTCTAATTCTGTCCTTGGAGCCACAAGTGTGATTATTTTTGTGGTATTCCACTGCAAATCCTCCCAATCCTACAGCTGTAAAGCAACAAAGGATCAAATATCTCATGTAGAGTTCAAATTCAGAGAGTCATAGAATGGTTTGGGTTGCAAGGGACCTCCAAAGGTGATCCAGTCCAACCCCCTGCACTCAGCAGGGACATCCTCCACTGGAGCAGGTTGCTCAGAGCCTTTTCCAGCCTCACCTTGAACATTTCCAGAGGTGAGGCCTCAGCTACCTTCCTGGGCAAACCTGTTGCAGTGTTCCAGCAACCTCCTGGTGCAGAACTTGTTCCTCACATCCCATCTCAATCTGCTCTTCTCCAATTCCAAACCAGTGCCTCTTGTTCTGTCACTACAGCCCCTGAGATTCTTCAGCTTCTGCTGGGCTATGGCTCAGAAGGGGCAAGGAGAGAATCATCCTCACAATAAGCCACTGCACCTGAACCTTAGCAAACACCAACCAAAGTCCTCCAAAGAAGCCTTCTCATCAAGCAGCCATTTGCACTGATCAAATAGGTAGGCACCAGTGAAGCAGTGACTGATTGTAGGCAGCCATTTGTGTCTGCCAGCTCCTCAGCCCAGAGAGGCCAAACCACCCTCATTTCCTGCCTCATCATTTATCACCTGAATATCTACCTACCTGCAAGGGGAGAAAAGTTCAGTGGCAAGAGCAGTTGGGATGTTGGAAACATTAACATTTCATTCTTTCTCTTAATTAAAATGTCACATCGGATGTCTCCTGCCTGGGTGCCTGCAGCTCCTCTTCTAAAGTGCTGTGCCTCAAAGACAGAGCTAAAGGTCAAAATTAAAGGCTGTGACATTCCCCAGGAATCAAATGGATGCAAGGTAAAAGTATGGTTGGGCTGTAATTTCATTTCAGCTTTTAAATATTACAAAGGAAATATCTAAGATGCAAATGAAAGGAGCAAATCTTATTTGTCTCCCCTGTTTGTATGGTAATTGGCTGCTGTTAATGAATTAATCTCATGCACAGGCTCCTGCTAAATTAGACCACCTATAATGTACTGTCTTCAAGTAACTTCACATTCTCATTATGGCTTCCCTAATTTCTAAAGTAAAATTAATATAATTAGGGAGCAAATCAATACATATTGATCTGGAGTTACTTCAATGGCACAAAAGAATAACAGATTAAAAGGAGGTGATTTTTGCCAGCATCGATTTTGTCACTGTGCTGAAACAACAGTGGTGAAGAATTAAGTCTTAAAATATTTTCCTTCCTCTGGTCATTTTGTAACATTTTTGCATGGCTGTGTTTGAAAGAAGGGGAGGGAAATTGTCTATATTTGGGTGGTTGTTGTCTTATGGCAGAGCTTTCCTACAGCAAAGCACCTCCAGTGTATTTTCCCTTTGTGGCGATCAATTTCAGGCTGCAAATTATTTCATCAGCCTCTGTTTCTCTTTCTGAGTGCAAATTAAAGGTGGATGCATGCTGGCAAACACTACCTGAATAAATAACTGGGGGGGTACAGGGAGATAATCAAGCATATGCAGCCAGGAACTTGAGGTTCATAATGAGGACTAATGGAAGCATTGGCAGAAATCAAAGCTGCAATGCTCTCCTACATCCCCACCAACAGATTTCCTCTGGAAGCAAATGACACTTCCTAGCAGAAAAGAGTAAGTTCTCTTTATTGTATTCAGGAAGACATATTGCCAGATAATGGCTTTAGGCTGACATTTATTAGTCAGATGTGAAGGCAAAATCATAGCAATGTGTTAGCTCAGCAGCTGAAGTCTGCGCTCTCAAAGTTGCTGCCGGGGGTGGAAAGGTCTCAGGAGGTTCTTGTGCTGCTCTGTGCTCCTCTGGAGCCTCCACAGGGCACCAGGCTGCTGCTGCAGGTAGGCTTTGCTCAAACTCATAAGAGCACTTTGATTGAAGTCAGGGGCAGTTAATTTGCTTTTTCACATCTTAAAGTCTCTGCAGAGCCTAAACCCTTTTTCCTCACTCACATTTCATGCCCGAGCTTCGCAGGAGCTTTGTGGTATGTGAGCAAATTCCCCTGCTGCACACGATAAGTCTGAATTGCTTTGTTTAAAAAGGTAATTAATTTAGAGTTTTTCTTTCAATTTTCACACCATCTGACCATGAATAAAGCTTTTCATGATGTCCAAATTTATGTGCAGTGATTACCCAAATGAGTGGCAGAAACAGCTGCCCCTTAAATCTTTACACTGAGCGTTCTGATTTGCTTGGAGCTAAATTGCAGGCTCTGGCTGCTTTTCCAAGCATTCCTCTAAAGATAGTTTTAAGGAAACAGTAGGAATTTGTACCAAAATGTTCTAAATATTAGCAGAAGAAGAGCTTTCATGCTTTTATGATTTCTTTCTCAATGGACAAAAGCTTTTGTGCTATGCAGTTTTGTGGGCTGAAAATGAGGCACTGATGTGGGTCAGGTTATTTGACTGCCTAACAGTGCTCACAGAAAGGTCTCTGTTGGGACCATTCTAATACAGGCACAAATGCAGGATGAGTGCAGAGTGGGTTGAGAGCAGCTCTGGAGAAAGAGACTGGGAGGGTGCTGGTTGCTGAGCAGCTCCCCAGGAGCCAGCAGTGTCCAGCAGGCAGCTGTGTGCTGGCTGCAGCCAGAGCAGTGTGGGCAGCAGAGCAGGAGAGGAGATTCTGCCCCTTGGCTCTGCTCTGCTCAGAACTCACCTCCAATTCTGCCTCCAGTTCTGGTGTCCCCAGCAGAAGGACACAGAGCTGCTGGAGAGAGGCCAGAAGAGGCCACAAAGATCATCCAAGGACAGCTCTGCTGTGAGCACAGGCTGAGGGAGCTGGGGGGGTGCAGCTTGTGGAGGAGAAGGCTCCAGGGGGACCTTGGAGCTGCCTGCCAGTGCCTGAAGGGATCCTACAGGAAGGCTGCAGAGAGGCTTTGCATGAGGGTGTCTGAGACAGGCCAAGGGAAAATGGTTGGAAGCTGAGGCAGAGCAGGGTTAGAGTGGAGCTGAGGAAGTTCTTCAGTCTGAGGGTGCTGAGACTTTGGAACAGGCTGCCCAGGGAGGCTGTGGCTGCCTCCTGCCTGGGTGAGAGGTGTCCCTGGGCATGGTGGGGAGGTTGGAGCAGATGGGCTCTGAGGTTCCTTCCAACCTGAGCTGCTCTGTGACGGTTCAATGGCTTCTGTAACCATCCAGCAGCAAAGAGTCCCTGCCTTTCTGCAGGGGGCTGAGAAAGCCTTTGCTAAATATGCAAGTTTGTCTTTCAGGGGAAAAAAAAACAAAGCTACTCTGAAATGCAAAATTGACAGAAAAGAGAGGTTATCATCCTCATTTCCACACCCACACCTGGAGGTGTTTCCATCCCAGAGAACTCTTGAGAAGAAGTTATTGATCAGTAAGTTAATTTTAGTTCCAGTATAACACTGAGCTCAACCTGTGTTGACTTTTGGACTTCAATAGTTTTTTAGCTTGCTTATGACATCTCTCCCAGGATCAAGTGAGAGTTTGGGGTTTTTTTAGTCATTGCTTGGACCTTGCTAGTCCATTGGAAAAAAGGACTTGGAACTGCCATCACCTCAGGGGGCAGCAGGGAAAAGATTCCCTCTGGAAATTGTGCCTGAGAAAAGGGGAAAGGGAATGTGAGAGGATACCTTGAGAGTTGATTTGGGCACTCTGAAATGAACCTCCAGTATGGGGAACCGTGCAAGAGGTACTGACCTCAGTGGGTTTGGAGCAGCTTAGCACTGCCACTCCCAGAGAATATTGCTTTACATGTAGGAGCTCAGAAAAAGGACCCAAAAAAATGTGTGAGGGGAAGGGGGTTAGGGTTTTAGAAAAAGATCAGATCCCTCAACTTCATTTCTCCCAGGAAACACAAACATTTTTTAACAGAAATCCCTCATTTATTGCCAGAGATCATGCCCAACAGTCTGACAGTGAGATGTAGCTGGAGACAGGGACCTCAGGGGCTGCACCAGCAGGAGCTGTCAGGGATGTTTCACCTTGCAACACTGCTGAGATTCCCAGCCTCAGGGATCCCAGCACTGTCTGGTGCCATAATTAGTGATTGCCTCACTCACAGCACATCTCTGGAGCAGCAGCAGCCATACCCTTACACTGGCACTGCAGCCAGCACAACCTTGCTCTCCAGCCATGAGAGGACTCTCACTTCACTCACAGGGCAGGCAGTAGAGAGAAGGTAGGGGTGCACCATAAAGAACCTCACAGCAGCCTGCAGAAGGGATGGCTTCTGTTGGAAGCTGATTTATTCTGTACATCAAAGGTAGCCTTACAAAAGAGGTGGGCTGGCAGCCAAGGTTTCACAGGAGCAGCCTCCTCTGATCAGTTCCTTGTGGAGGTCTGGGCAGCCTTGTCCAGCATTCCTCATCATTTCCCAGAAGGCAGTGAGGAACCTTGGATATTTATAGGCTACAATGATTCATCAGCTTGATTGCAGCTGCCTGGGCTCCCCTTGGGTACCATAACAGCATCTGAGGGTGGATCTAAGGTATTTGGTGAAGGAATTCATTGTAAGCTCTTCTGCAGTGCCTGGATGCCTGGATGAAGAGGATGAGGAAGGTCTCAAATGCTGAGTGCAAAGAGGAGTGGGATCTGAAAGTGCTGGTTGAAATTGGTATTGGGCAGGAATGAAAACCTCGACAAGCTTAAGGTTGTCCTGCAGGGAAATGTTCCCTTTGCCAAAACAATGATTTTCCTTGGAAGGGAGTCTTCATCCTGGCAGTGTGCAACCAGGACCTCCCACTGCAGCTCAGCCAGGCTGCAGAATCTGTCCATCTGGGCTCCGTGACACAGAGAATTCTGAATGATCACTTCAGATCCCCTCACCAGAGCAGTCTTACAGCCACTCAGGGCAAAGCACAAATTGCTGCTTTGCTCTCTAGCCCACATTAGCTCTTCTAGTAGGACAGAAAGAACAGATGAGCATACAGCTTGCTATTTTCTTTCTATTTCCCATGCTTTTATAGTTGTGTTGTGTTCTGTTTTGTTTTCCTCTTTAATGGCATAGGAAGCTAAACATTGTACTGGACCAGGAAAAAAAAAACCAATAAACAAGCAGTGGGAGCAGGCTGCCCTCTGAAAAGCCTTCCAAGCTGAAATAAATCTGAGTGGAGAACGTCAGCTTTATATAGCCAAAGTCAAGAAAAGTCAAGAAATCCACAAAGTTTTCAACATTCAGGGGATCATATTCTATAAAACCTCCAATTCCTAACCCTGTTTCCTTGCTGAACATGCAGCTTAATAGATTATTGATTATGCTGTAAAATCTCTGCCATGAAACACCCAAGATATGCGCGGAGGTGGCGCTGGGCTGGCACTGGTGGCATTAACTTTTATGTTTCCTGACCCTCCAGGATTTTAACTACAGCCCTGAGCATCACATTTTTGCACTGACAGTTCAGGTAGCACTCGCTGACCTCGATTGCACCTGCCCTGAGCATTTGCCAGCAGCCCAGGAGAGCAAGGCACGAGGCTCTGGGGATTCCCAGTTGGTGGTGGCATAGCTCTGGGCAGTGCCAGCCTCCCGAGCAGGATGCTGATCTGTGTGACCAGTTCAGAGAGGTGTGATTGATGGGAAAGACCAAGGCCTCTCTACAGATAATTTAGCCATTTCCATACAGTTTACGCTTGTGTTAGCTGTATCCTGCAAGGCAGCTCCCGGGGGGGCTTCTCTGACCTTCCCTCTAAAAGGTAGCACAGAAGAGATTCCTAAAGGAACCATCATCTAACAAGACTAATGATAGTTTCCATGCCTATTATCATTCAGTGAGAGCCAAAGAGACTTTAAAAATGCAGTACCACATTCCTCCCTTGATGTTTCTCGTGATCTATTAAGGTATTAGATGCCAGATAAATTAATCATTAAAAACTTACAGTTAAGTCTTTACAAATAATAACCAGGTGTAGTCTGATTATCTTTCAGCTGCCTCTGCAGGCTGGGCTGCTGCAGCAGGGCAGGAAGGATGCCAGGCAGTCTGCTTATGAGTGACTGATGGCTGAGCCAAGGTGCCCAACAAGACCTGTGCTCCTCAGCCCAGCAGGGCCTGGGCAAGGGAGGAGGATTGCAGAGCCATCCCTGCCTCACTGCTGCCAGCTCAGTGTTTGTCCTCCAGCCACCCTTTCATGCTGCTTTAAGGAGTCTGAGCTATTGTGATGGCTCTTCATTAGCTCACAGAACCCAACACTTGGTTGAGCTTTTTTTTCCTGCTTGAAAGTACAAAGTGGTCAGGCACTGGAATGAGCTGCCCAGGGAGGTGGAGGAGTCCCCAGCCCTGGCTGTGTGTAAGGGTGGTTGGGATGTGGTGCCTGGGGATGTGGTTTAAGGTGAATCTTGCAGAGGAGGGTTCTAGGTTGGACTTGGTGCTCCCGAGGGGCTTTGCCAGCCTGGGTGTGGCTGTGATTCTGTGAAAGTTCCTCCTCCAGCACAGAGTTACAGCAGGGAATTTGCCTGGGAGTGCATTTCCATGCATGCATTCTTCTTCATTTTGCTTTTTCTTAGCATAAAAGAAGTAATGGTGGAATCAGAATGGTAAGGGCTGGGAGGCACCTCCTGAGCTCATGGAGCCCAAAGGCCCTACAAAGCAGGTGACACATCTAGATTTCTGTTAAATCCTGCCACCAAAGTATGGTTACTGACATATTTTTCCCCTATTATCCAAAATGTTTAACCAATGCAGGTGGTGATGGCTTCCTGAGTGGCACTGCTGTCAGAGCTGCTTCTCTCCTCAGGATCTGTAGTCAGTTAGCCCAAGGACTTCAGCAGAGTCTGGATTCAGTGATTCATGGAATGGTTTGGGTTGGAAGGGACCTTGAAGATCATCCAGTTCCAACCCTCCTGCTCTGTGTGGAGACACCTCCCACCAGCACAGGTTTCCCAAGGTCTCATCCAACCTGGCCCTGAACACCTCCAAGAAGGAGACATTCACAGCCTCCCTGGGCAACCTGTGCCAGTGTCTCCCCACTCCCACTCTCAGGAATTTCTTCCTCCTCTCCAGCCTCATTCTCCCCACTCCCTGCTCAAAGCCTTTGCTCCTCACCCTGTCAGTACAAGCCCTTGTAAAATGTCCCTCCCCAGCTCCCAGATGCTAGGTTCAGGCTGGGTACAGCAGTGAGGTGGCTGAAGATGCAGTGGTGCAGTGGGGTCAGGAGGGCAAGCAGGAGAGAAAAGCTGCTGGGTGCTCAGTGTTTGTGAGTGGTTACTCTGCAAACAGGAGAAGTTTGAGGTGAAGACAGAGCTGCACAGCTGATACCTTCCCTGTTATCTCTAAGGAATTACCTTGCCCATTTTTTTTTTTCACCCTTTCTGTGCTTTCTAACATTTCTCATTTGGTTTCCTGTGTGTCCTGTGGAAGCCTTGTGCTCAAACCCTATAAATGTAGAGATGAGTGATTGCCTCTGGTGTTAATAAGCAGTAAAAGCTCCCACACAGCAACCGTCCGAGGCAAACCTTTTACTGTGGGGATTCCGAAGGAGCAGCCTGGAGGAGATGTGGAACCTGGAGTGTGGAAATGATAGAGATGTGGAGCACTGCCACAGGGAAAGAATGAACAAAGGGCAGCGAGGAAGTGGTGGAAAAGCACATCAGAGAACCATTTTCTTGCTCTGTGGCCTGCCTGCTGCTAAGCACAATAAAAATGAGAGATAGGAGGGTAATAAAATTCCTGCTAGATACATCTCTAAAAAGAGAACTGACCAAAGAACAGAAATAGCACTTTCCTGCCATCTGTTTTAAATTTCCCAGGGTGTATTCACCTCCAGTAGCAAAGTACAAAGGTGCCAGTGGCCCCTGGCTAATTTAAGGTCCAAGCAGCTCTGGCAAAGGGCAGTGTGTGCAGGGAGCTAAAGCCTCGGGGCCATTCCAAGGGACAATTTTTCTCTCCTCAGTTTATTTTACAAATATCTGTATTGTCACGAAGTGCTGTGGACAGCTCAGGGAGAGATTCACTCTGGATGGCTGTGGCAGCTGCTTCAGGACCTGTGGATATCATCCTCAGCTCCATCAAAGGCTTTGGATCAGATGACTGCACCTTGAGCTCTCGATTTGGTGGCAAAGCCTCATCGTGGGACTGCTAACACAGCTTTGTGCTTTGGCTTCAGCTGCAGTGTTACAGAGAACCACTGAGGGGTGAGTGTTAAATGCATTATGTGGCAATCCATAAAGCATTTATGGATTTATGGATGTATGGGCAAGAGTTGTGCAGCATCTCTCCAACAGGACTGATGTGTCAACCTCGGGTTTCAGCCATGCCTTGACCCACACCTCCTGCCTCTCCTCTAGCTCCCAGGAGCACAGAGGACACATGGGGACAGCAAGAGTATTGTCATTGAAATTTAAAGGGACAGGACAGAACACTTCAAGCATCTTAATGAGGTCATCTCTGGAGCTAGCAAGCAAAACTGAAGTGGCTTCAGCAAGGTTTGGTTGCAGGCAATGCCACCCACAATGTGGTCTTCTCCAGGCACTGGAGCCTCAGGCCAGAGCTGAGGAGCTTNGAGGAGAGGAGAGGAGAGGAGAGACTTGCAGCCACCTCTAGCAGTCTCTTAGGGAAGCTGCTGCTGTTGCTTAGAGAAAACTCTTCTTTATATCTTTTATTTGTTCAAAAGATTTTCAGTGTCCCCTCCGAGGCTCTGGCAGCTCTTTTCTGAACAGGTGGACTCTTGTTGCTATAGTAATTAAAGCCAAAAGTAGTGCTGCAGTCCGAAGAGCCCAGGGCAGTGTTTGTTCCTGAGCCACTGCTGCAGCAGGGCTGTGTTTGCACAGGCTCCCTTGGCTCTTCCTGCCAGCAGGAGCAGAGAAGAAGTAAACCAGCCGGGCACACTCGGATGCAGATGCACACCCAGTGTTGGAGGGGTGAAGCTTTTGTTCAGAATAAACATTTTAAGACTATAGCCCCAGAAAATTCAGGGCATGGCTGGTGGTGTCCTGAGCTGAACACCACTGGTAGGAACCAACCAGGGGTGAAGCTGAGCAGAGACCTTCAAAGTCTTTAGGCGATTTGAAACACCCAAAGGACTTTGGTGTCTGAGCACTTGGAGAGCAGGGCTGAAGTGCTGACTGCTGTGGCACCTTACTGCTGGACTGCAAGGTGGTACAGGGGACAACTGCCAACAAAACAGCTGACAAGCAGGCAGGCTGGCACCCCTGAGCTGTGTGAGCTCAGTGAGACATCAGCTGTGTGCACAGAGTCCCTCATTCCCCCTCTCCCATTGNTTGTAAAATGTCCCTCCCCAGCTCCCAGATGCTAGGTTCAGGCTGGGTACAGCAGTGAGGTGGCTGAAGATGCAGTGGTGCAGTGGGGTCAGGAGGGCAAGCAGGAGAGAAAAGCTGCTGGGTGCTCAGTGTTTGTGAGTGGTTACTCTGCAAACAGGAGAAGTTTGAGGTGAAGACAGAGCTGCACAGCTGATACCTTCCCTGTTATCTCTAAGGAATTACCTTGCCCATTTTTTTTTTTCACCCTTTCTGTGCTTTCTAACATTTCTCATTTGGTTTCCTGTGTGTCCTGTGGAAGCCTTGTGCTCAAACCCTATAAATGTAGAGATGAGTGATTGCCTCTGGTGTTAATAAGCAGTAAAAGCTCCCACACAGCAACCGTCCGAGGCAAACCTTTTACTGTGGGGATTCCGAAGGAGCAGCCTGGAGGAGATGTGGAACCTGGAGTGTGGAAATGATAGAGATGTGGAGCACTGCCACAGGGAAAGAATGAACAAAGGGCAGCGAGGAAGTGGTGGAAAAGCACATCAGAGAACCATTTTCTTGCTCTGTGGCCTGCCTGCTGCTAAGCACAATAAAAATGAGAGATAGGAGGGTAATAAAATTCCTGCTAGATACATCTCTAAAAAGAGAACTGACCAAAGAACAGAAATAGCACTTTCCTGCCATCTGTTTTAAATTTCCCAGGGTGTATTCACCTCCAGTAGCAAAGTACAAAGGTGCCAGTGGCCCCTGGCTAATTTAAGGTCCAAGCAGCTCTGGCAAAGGGCAGTGTGTGCAGGGAGCTAAAGCCTCGGGGCCATTCCAAGGGACAATTTTTCTCTCCTCAGTTTATTTTACAAATATCTGTATTGTCACGAAGTGCTGTGGACAGCTCAGGGAGAGATTCACTCTGGATGGCTGTGGCAGCTGCTTCAGGACCTGTGGATATCATCCTCAGCTCCATCAAAGGCTTTGGATCAGATGACTGCACCTTGAGCTCTCGATTTGGTGGCAAAGCCTCATCGTGGGACTGCTAACACAGCTTTGTGCTTTGGCTTCAGCTGCAGTGTTACAGAGAACCACTGAGGGGTGAGTGTTAAATGCATTATGTGGCAATCCATAAAGCATTTATGGATTTATGGATGTATGGGCAAGAGTTGTGCAGCATCTCTCCAACAGGACTGATGTGTCAACCTCGGGTTTCAGCCATGCCTTGACCCACACCTCCTGCCTCTCCTCTAGCTCCCAGGAGCACAGAGGACACATGGGGACAGCAAGAGTATTGTCATTGAAATTTAAAGGGACAGGACAGAACACTTCAAGCATCTTAATGAGGTCATCTCTGGAGCTAGCAAGCAAAACTGAAGTGGCTTCAGCAAGGTTTGGTTGCAGGCAATGCCACCCACAATGTGGTCTTCTCCAGGCACTGGAGCCTCAGGCCAGAGCTGAGGAGCTTCACCTGTTAGGGTCTTGTTTCCCAATGCCTTGGTAGCAAAAGTGCCTGAAAATCCAACTTGTCCCTCACTCTGGCTGCTTGCTTCCATGTCTGTATTGCAGCTTTACCACCAACTACACTGCCAGGTTTGCTTTTTAACCCTCTCTCTGCACACCCACTAGGAAGATGGCAGAGGAACAGGTGAGAATTTGGAAGTGACTACACAAGGATAGGGAAGGGAAGAAAATTGATCATATACTACCAGCTCTGGTAGAAAGAAGGAGAAGGGGAGGGGGGAAGGGGAGGGGAGGATGAAAAAGAAAACACAATTTAAAGAAAGGGAANAAACCAGCCGGGCACACTCGGATGCAGATGCACACCCAGTCTTGGAGGGGTGAAGCTTTTGTTCAGAATAAACATTTTAAGACTATAGCCCCAGAAAATTCAGGGCATGGCTGGTGGTGTCCTGAGCTGAACACCACTGGTAGGAACCAACCAGGGGTGAAGCTGAGCAGAGACCTTCAAAGTCTTTAGGCGATTTGAAACACCCAAAGGACTTTGGTGTCTGAGCACTTGGAGAGCAGGGCTGAAGTGCTGACTGCTGTGGCACCTTACTGCTGGACTGCAAGGTGGTACAGGGGACAACTGCCAACAAAACAGCTGACAAGCAGGCAGGCTGGCACCCCTGAGCTGTGTGAGCTCAGTGAGACATCAGCTGTGTGCACAGAGTCCCTCATTCCCCCTCTCCCATTGCTTCCTTCCTTCCTTCCTAATTCCTTCCCCCACCCCCCACCCCTTTTTCCTTTGTTTTTCCCTTCCCTGTAGGAATATAATTGTTAAAATTTAATTTGGAAATGCTTTCCCCCAAAGCCTCTCAAGGGCATTTCCTTCTCTGAAAGTCTGATGTGACCAATAAGTAGTTCTTAACCCAGAGACATTAGACAGGAGCCAGGAGGCCTGGGTGCAGTGCTTCTAGAGACATTGGCCACCCAAACACGTTGCCAGCTTGGGAAGAAACATCTCTCCTTGTGCTTGGTGTGAACCCAGCAGCTCTGAAAAGAACAATAAATACTTCCAAAGCCAAGACATGGGGTCTGAGGCTGTGTTTCCTGCACAGCCAACATGAAACTCGTTAAGGACAGGATGAGGGCATGCATCAACCATGTCACAGACCCCAGTGTATGGCAGTGAAGGAACATGAGAATAGAGGCAGTCAACAATCATTAAGGAAAAAAATCAGCAAAAGGATTTTCAGTCAAAGTTGGCAGAATTGTCAGTAAGTGTAGCTCTTAACAGCTTAAACTGGAAGGGAAAAGCCACTGGGTTTGACCACAGAGCTTAAAAGCAGGGAGGAGTGCCCACAGCATCTCCTCCAGTGCTCTGCAGCCCTCTGCCAGTTGGCTCAGGGAAGGGAAGGATGGAAGCAGAGAGGGAAGGAGGGAATTTGCCTGGAAGGAAAGGAGGAAGGGAAGGAAGAAGGAAGAAAGGAAAAGGTAGGATGGAAGCAAGGGATAAGAAGTGGTGCAGAAATGGTGCAGAAGTGGTAAGAGCAGTGGTGACAGGTTCCAAAGCACAGCCTGTGTGGCACTGAGAGCTGAGTGCTGGCTTGAAGGGAGTCCACAACTGCAAATACAGAAACTGTCTTCTGCTGCTTGACTCTTGCTGGGGAGGTTAATAGGACTGGGCTCCTTAGGAAACAAACAGGGCTGACACCTGAGACGCTGCCGACTCCTTTTGTCCTCCTAACAAACTGCCCATAGAGTCTCAGCTGTTGGCTAAACGCCCAGCTAGAACTATGGACACTAATTAACATTAACGTTGTCTGATGGAGATGGGTCCCATCCACCTCCCCTTTCCATCTGGGAGTGTTCTCTCTCAAAAAGCCATTGCCCATGGCCCCACCAGAATATTTCTTTCTCGGTCTCTCTGCTGCTCTTCCTTACACACAGAATCACTGTGGGTAGGATGCTCTGGGACTTGTGCCGCACGGCTCAGGACGCAGCTGAAGCCCTCATGCTTTGGGCAGGTTGGTAGCAGGAGGTGGCAGTGGTGTCCCAGCACCTGTGCACAATTAGCAGGCTCGGTCTAGCAGCAGCTTTCCTGTGAAGGCTTCAGGATTTCTGAGCACAAGGACTGTGTCGCTTGGCCAATCTCCTGACTCTCCTGTCCAGACCAATGCAAGCCCATTCTTTGAGTTTCATCTTTGCATTCATAATCCTTCCAAATGCTTCCCCACCTGGGAAGGTCATTTCCATCCCCAAAATGAACTTGCTGACATGAAAGCAATGTATCTGGAATGAGTGCCAGCTTTGGGCTGGTCCTTCACAAATGGGACTTGAGCCCTGGGGCACAGGAAAGAGGCTTTAGTTACCCACATGTCCTAGTTACAGAAATGAAAGGTGTTAGCAAACCAGATCCCTCACACCTTGTGTCTATTCATTGGTGGTGTTCTGCCTTTGCTTTCTCACCCAGGAAGTTTCTGCTGGGCCAGCAGCATCCTGGAGGAGCAGCTGATGTGGAGCTCCAGCTGAGGCCAGGCTCTGCAGCAGGGAGTGATATATGGGCTGGTATCTGACAGCACCAGCAAATAAAACCAGGGCTGTATAACCACACAGAGCAGGAGGTTGCCTTGGGCAGCAAAATATAATGGGCTGCAAAATGTTAAGAGACTGTTTACACACTGGCAGCCTGTTGTGCTGCCCCAACAGAAAGCAGTGACTCCAGAGAAACCTACCTGGGTAGCTGTAAGGAGTGTGTGAGCATCCTCCAGCCCTGCTCTCCTCACTGCCCTTAGCTGTGTCTGCAACTCTACCTGAGGCACAACACTTCCTTGGCTAGAGGTAGCCACATATTTTTTTCCCAGCTGAGGACCAGGCTGCAAGCAGGAAGACCACAGATGGACTTCTCAGGGCGGAGCAAATCACAGCTGCTCCTGACCCATAGGAGAAGTTATGTCTGAAAGCCACAGCTCCCACCTCAGCTTGTGCAGGCAGCCCTGCTGGGACCAGCACAGCAGCTGGCACACTGGGCTCTTACCAGAACATCTCCCACCCCACTCTGCCTTGGCCAGGACAGCTGCAGAACCTAGAGGATCCCCAGTGTTTGAGGGGGTGTTGGAAATGAATGAGCAATGTCAGGTCTGAGATCAGGTAGCTGCTTGATGCTGACTGTGTAGAAGGAACTGCTGCTTGAAGAAGAGCTTAAGCTAAAAGTCTTAATATGGCTGCATCCACCTGGTCTGGAGATGTCATCAACCTCTAGACACACTTTGCTGTCTGCAGGTTTGCATCAGTGCTTTGCACAATGCCCCTCATCAGGAGGTGGAGAGGATTGGATGTTGCCATCAGTGCTTCATTCACAGAGCAACTCTCCAGGTAGTGACAGAACCTCAGCAGCACTTTGCTTGGCAAAGCCCTGCAAGATCACCCAGTCCAGCCCCACACCACCATAGCCCAAAGTGCCATGGCACTTGAACACCTCCAGAGACAGTGACTGCACCAGCAGCCTGACCACTCTGTCAGTGAAGGATGCCACTCTCTTTGGGGAGGGGGGGCTTGGAGCCACTTTTGTAGTTATTCCTCATTTTTAAAACCTGCAAGGAAAAAAAAAGTTGAGGAAGAGCTCAGAGGAGCATGAAAATGTCCAAGGGCAGCACAGTTTTACTTTTACTTTTTTAAATATAAAAACAAAAGTTCTCCTGAGGTTAATATTTAGAGTCCAAATTTCCATTTCTCTTCTCTTCCCAAATCCTGCTCCACTCAGGGACTGGCAGAACCAAGCCCATGTCTGTATCAACATAAACAGAGGCACAGCCATCAATGGCTGCTTTCACATTGTGCTTTCGGATGCCCCAGGCCTCTATTTTCACAGAACATTTCCCCTCGGACCCAGCTTTGGGATAAATAAACAAGGTTGGAGATGCTCATTTCACTCATTCCAATATAACAAAAATAATAACACCTCCTTGTTTTCTTTGGAGGCTGATAACTGGATCCAGATCACAGACTCTGTGAGGCTTTCTCTGCCGTGACCTCTTCACTTTCTTTTTTTTTTAACTTGTTTTTAATCTCCCTCCTTTTGTTTGATGTCTTCTTCCTCTTCCACTCACCCAGCGTTTGCCACAGGGCAGAGCCTTTCAGGTGATCATCTTTTCAAACTGCTTTCCAGCAAAGCCTCTCCAGTTTTTGCTTTGGGGGTCCAGGTTTTAGCCCCATCCTTGGTAGACTTCAGCTCATGGTTGGTGTCGATGATCCTGGGGAACAGAAAATATTTTTACAGAAATGAAGAAGTAGATTATTAAGACAGAAAGAGTCAATGAAAGGCCAAATGTAAATGGAGGAGCTGAGGACTGCAATTTAACCCCCAGGAGATAGCTGCACAACGGGTTCTGCATTGAAGATGAAGGGCCAGCCCCAAACTGCAGCCACATATTGTTTGTTAATTGGCTGCCATGTGTGGCAACATCTTCTTAGATTAATCCCCCAGCAGATGCTGGTGAATATTCAGTGTAAGGTAGAGAAGAGTTCATGTTAGCATTCCTAGGGCTGTGATTACAGCCCCTGGAATCATGGCTGTAAATGGCCTCTTGGGATAAGCTGTGTATAGAAGGAAGGACTCCAGATTGAGAAAATAAATCACCATCAAATATGGTATCATTTCTACCCTTTGCTAACCAAGAGAGAGCCATTAGGCCATGCAAATAGGAGAGCAAATGAACAAAAGTTACAGCCAGGGGCATCTGAGCACTCACTTTACTCTTGTGTTTGATGGGATCTGTCCCGGGCAACTCAAAAAGTCCCTGGCTTTTGTCTGCGTCTCCTTTCATCTAGCAATGGTCGTGTGAGGGTGAAAGGCAGCAGTGTGTGACTGGGAGCAGTGTGTGACTGGGAGCAGTGTGTGCCCCCTCAGCTCTGCTAGGTGAGCCACACAGCTGAGTCCCTGCCCCTCTGTGCCAGCGAGATGGCACTGCTGCCACGGGCACTGCCAGCCGCGATAGCTGCTGCCACGGGCAGAGCCAGCTGAAATAGCTGCTGCCATGGACACGGCCAGCCGCGATAGCTGCTGCCACGGACACGGCCAGCCGCGATAGCTGCTACCACGGGCACTGCCAGCCGCGATAGCTGCTGCCACGGACAAGACCAGCCGCGATAGTTGCTGCCACTGGCACTGCCAGCCGCGATAGATGCTGCCATGGGCACTGCCAGCCGCGATAGATGCTGCCATGGGCAGAGCCAGCCGCGATAGATGATGCCATGGGCACTGCCAGCTGCGATAGATGCTGCCATGGGCACTGCCAGCTGAAATAGCTGCTGTCACGGGCAGAGCCAGCCGCGATAGCTGCTGCCATGGGCACTGCCAGCCGTGATAGATGCTGCCATGGGCACTGCCAACCGCGATAGATGCTGCCATGGCAGGCAACAAAAGCAGTGCTGGGGCAGCTGCTCCCTTGGCCAGAGGAGGCGGTGGGAAGGCATCACTGAGCCATGCAGCCACACACAGCCCAGCACATGCCGGCGCTGGCTCAGCTGCTGCAAAGGGGCAGTTTCCAAGGTTTGCAGCGCTAGCACAGCGGGCAGTGGGCTGAAACCGGAGCATGGTTGGGCATCAGGAAGGAGTTCTTTGCTGTGAGAGTGGTGAAGCACTGGAACAGGCTGCCCAGGGAGGCTGCAGGAGGACTTTTTGTACAGGTATCTAGCAACAGGGCAAGGGGGAATGGTTTGAAGCTGAGGGAAAGGAGAGCTTGGACTGGATCTGAGGAAGCTCTTCAGGATGAGGGTGCTGAGACTCTGGCACAGGCTGCCCAGGGAGCCTGTGGCTGCCTCCTCCTGGGGGTGTCCAAGGCTAGGCTGGATGAGGTCTTGAGCATCTGAGCCTAGCTGAGACGTGTCCCTGGGCATGGTGGGGGAGGTCAGAGCAGATGAGCTCTGAGGCTCCTTCCAACTGCAGCCACTCTGCGGTGCTGTGATTGCTCTAAGGACATTTATGTCTCTGTGCACAGAGTTGATGTATTTTACAAACACCTCCCGAGCACACCACATTAAACAGTAAATATTTACCATGCCTGGGGCTAAACCCAGCCCTGTGCTACGAAGGCATTCCCAGTGCAGGGTAAGCTGTGGTGGAGGCAGTGCCACAGAAGGTTCTTTGTTTACCTTCCCCAGGCGCCTTTGCTTATTTAAGGATAATTAAGTTAAACTCTTTTTTTTTTCCTCCCTTCACATAGGTTTTTGTCTATCCCTGGAAAGCATTATTGGCACTAACAAAACTGACAACCAAACCCACACTTCTTTTGTTTTTGCCATGCTGTAGAGGGCACTTTTCAGCCACATGAAGCAGCCAGAGGAGAGGTTTCTCCATCTCGTGTTTCAGCCTGGGCTTTCAGAGGTGTAAAAAGGGAAATTGTCAGAACTGGGCAGGGTGAGGCAGGAATAATGAGATGCATGATCAATTTATTAGTAATATTTCTCCTTGTGGAGAAGCAGGGTTCTGGCTCTTAACTCAACAGACATTTTACCAGCACCATCTCCCCTTTCAAAGGCTCTGAAGTCATAGAACTGAATTATTTGCTTTGCAGCCTTTGGCTAGCAAATAATTTCCATACCAGCCACACTCTCTGGAAACAAATATTGGTTTGGGTTTCTTTTTTTTTTTTTCTTTCTCTTAAGTATTTGCCAAAATAATTCCTGTCAATAATTTCAGCCTTTTTAAAGTTATTATGATTATTATTGTTGCAATTTGTCTGCAGAGTGCTAAATTCCTCGGGAGCCTCCTGTGACTGATCACTTCAGACACACTAAATTGTTTCTGACATCTTAGTTTTTGACTTGCCCTTTTCTCTTGGTCTGTATTGAGGCAGCTTTTCAAAACTATTAAATATTCCAAGAGGTTTCTGGGGTGAGTTTGGGTTTTAATTGAGAAAATATTTGTAATTAAAAAAAAAAAAACAAACCATGTTTTGTGATTTGGAACATTTCAGCCCAGCAATGGAGAGGCACAAAAGAACCTCACACCATTAGCTGGAGCTGGAAGGAATAATTCCAATATAATGATGTAATTTAATTAATTTTGGTCAGAAACATAATGATAATAATTTAATTAATTTAGGTTTTTTTAAAATGTAACAAAAGAACCCTACACTATTGGCTCAACAGTGGGAAGGGATAATAGAATTGCAATTAATTTAGGCCAGGAACATAAGGGAAATAATTTAATTAAGGTGGTAGTGGTGGTAATGATAATAATAACAATGATAATAATAACAATGATAATAATGATAATAACAATTATAATGATGATAATGCTAATAACAATGATGATAGTGATAATGATAATAATTATAATAATGACAAATATAATGATAATAAGTATTATGTAATAATAATAATAAAATAATATAATAATATATCATATATTATTTAATAATAATATAA